>JAADXR010000179.1:0-53946 GCA_023337935.1 Elongisporangium anandrum | reverse complement strand
GCCACCGTTGTTTTGCCGGTTCCGTCGACCTTGAACACGGTTGTACTTGAGGTGGCAGTATTGACAACGGCTTCAACCAGATTATACGAGGTAGCTCCAGCGATGGAGCTTGCGATGGTTAGGACGCTTCCGGTGTAGCCTATTGCTGTTTTTGCGGCAACAACTAGTGCAGCAGATGCTTGATCCGTAACTGTGTCTACAACGATACTTGTTTTTCCTGATCCCAGTACTGAAAATGTCGCCCCTGTCGTGCCTTCGGCATAGATGAAATAATGGTCGACATCATGTGGTGTCAATGTTGCTGACACGAGATGCAATATGTTATCGGTGTATGCCGTTGCAGTTGATTGGACCGTAAGCACTGGTAGTAATTTTGTCGACGTAATTGATGCACCATCTTCTTGAACGTCGAGACCTCCCAGCTGGATCCTCTCTCCCCCATCAATTATCGTAAGACCGGTGTTTTGGATTGTCTGTCCTCCAGTTCCGACGTAAAGACCACCGCTTGCCACCGTTGCGCCTCCTGTCGAAACCACCAATCCACCTTTCGTGATGGTCGTTCGTCCGGAGTTGGCGATGGTGACAATATCTCCTAAACTGGAGGTAACTCGAAGCATCAAATGCGTCGAAGCAGACACAGATCGAATGGAGACCACATCACTTGTAAAACCAGTTGGTGCCGTGGCTTTAACAACCAGAGTCTGCATACCAATATCCGAGCTGAAAATCTGGGCACCACCATCTGCAACTGTCATTCTACCGGACGCTTCAACTGTAAATGCTGTAGCTCCATTGGTTTGACTATTGATCAAGTAGAAATCGGCGTTTGGGTATAAACTGGCTCGAGTTGTCGTCAACATCAATGTTGATCCTGCGAATCCACCATTTGAATTGCTCACGGTCAATGTGTTGGGGCTTGATTGCATGTCAACAATAGTGGCGCCTCCAGTCATGATGGATAGCCCGCCAGTTCGAATCGTTGTCAAGCCGTCACCTCGGATGTCCACCACGGGCGTCGTACCAGTTGCCATTGCCTGGAAAAACTTAAATGCATTGGATGACGGACTCATTGTCCGAACCTTGAGAATCGTTCCCGTGAATGCCGTATTGGTGTCGACAACATCAACAGTTGTTGCGGCGATATCACTACTGGAAAGTGTTGCTCCTCCATTTTGAACGTTCAAACCCAGCGTTGCAATGGTAACTCCGGCTTGAACACTCAAATACCCATTTGAAATAGCCATGTTTCCTTCCAAAAGATTCACATTGCCAAGACCATTCATGGTGAACACTGGATACGTCGATGATTCAATGACCAGAAAGTTGAAATCAGACGCAGATTGCTTTGCGGTTTGCAAGTGAAGCACCGTGCCAGTGTACATAGAACCTTGCGGGTTGACGAGGAATCCGTCATTGTCATCAATATTGTCGGGGATATTGGACTTTTGGTTACAATCAACTCCTTTAAAGTCGGCGTAACAGGTACAAAGTCCACTTGAAAAATCGCAAAGACCTCGATTGGAGCAGAAGGAATGTTCTGTAGTGTCAAAATAACAAGTGAGCTCAGTTTATCATCAAGGCTATTCATTCGATCCGAAGTCTCAAGACTTACCGATCAAGTTCGTGGTTTGGCCGTCCGTAATGGCGCAAGTGGGCAAGCTGCTGCTGA
This sequence comes from Elongisporangium anandrum, assembly GCA_023337935.1. Taxonomy (NCBI): domain Eukaryota; phylum Oomycota; class Peronosporomycetes; order Pythiales; family Pythiaceae; genus Elongisporangium; species Elongisporangium anandrum. Next base: position 52,277 of record JAADXR010000179.1, on the reverse strand, counting down.
CGTCACTGACGTCGCATGTGAAGCTTGTCAGCGGCGGATTACCGTAGTGGTAGAGCAGATTGTTTTCCGCGCCCACATGGGTCCATTCTGTAAATGCGACGGTGTACGTCGTCCCCTTGGTCGTCGAATCAACGGTACCGACAGTACATGTGGCCGCTTTGACATTTGTCATGCTCGTGAACGCTGCCGCACAACTAGCAGCATTGTTGGTGCTGCCATCCGCATTCAGCGTCACAATTTGGCCGTTAAAGTGGATTTTAATGGATCCAACGAGCGCTGCTCCCGAACTACCGGTTGTGATGACAATCGAGCGATAGGTTTGTCCGGTAGTGAGCGGATCATCGTTCTTGGGGCACATAGCTAGGAGAGAAGTCCGGGTGAGCCGATGCGACTTAGAGCCACTCAAATGCGCTAATAGTACGTACACAGGGAGCAGTCTGGGCCGTTGTAGCCCATGTCGCAAAAGCACGCCGACATGCTGTTCTTTTCCCAGTTAGTGTACGATAGCCCAGCTCCGAGGCCTGCCGTACCAGGGGAAGTGTCGGGTCCGTATTGCAGCGCGAGCGTTGCCAGAGAATAGCACAACCCGTGGCCAGAACAATCACTTGGGCACCGCACTAGTAGCATTACGGCTAGTTAGCACGAGATGAAGGACCAAATCATCATAGCGAGAGAAACACTCACGCCTCTGGCAAGCTGCGCCGGTGTATCCTGCAAAGCACGTGCATTCCCCCTGTAATGGAAATCACAGAACCGTCATTCCTGACGCTCCTGTTACCAAATACGCGCTGCTGTGGGCTTTACGCACCTTGGTGTAGTCACAAATGCCCCTATTTGAACACTCTGTCAGCGCATGGGCGGTCTTCGAGGCGGAAGCCTTGTCCACCCAGGCGACCCCCGTAGGGCACTTCCGCATGGAGCAGTCGGGGGCTAGAGCCCAGTTGGCATCGCACGTGCATTGACTAGAGAAGCAGCGTCAGGAACTCACTTTGGTTCATGCGCGAGCTTTTATCCCTCCCCCTTCTCCCCCCCCGGTTGTACGTACTTTGAGGACCCGCAGGACCCGTGGCCGGAGCAGGAGTTCGCGCACTCCGCGTCCGCGTGCCGCAGGGAGCCAGCGCTCTGCAGCAGTGCCAGGCAGAGCCACACACGCCAGAGGATCGCCATTTCCAAACGCCTCGGACTTGGGCTCTGGACTCGAGTTCGGATTTGGATTTTGGATTCCAAAGATTTCGTTTAGGTGAAGGGTCGCTTTCGCCCCCTCCACTCAAATTCTGCTATCGGGAGTGAACATCACTCACGTCTGGCGTCAGAGAAATTTGATTAGAGCTTTCGTTTCGCGAATGACGTGACGTTTCACATGGTAAGATATAGTTATTGCTTTCATATTTTGGTTTAAATTACTTCCTGGCTTGGTGAAATATACCAATTGACGTTTTTGTGTGACTTTTACGTCATCTATTTTATGGAATAATGAGTCCAACGGTCGATATCGTAAAGTTTGTATGTAAACTGAATCGAAACGGCTGGATCTTTAATCAAACTCAGGTGTCGAGACCTGTCTCACCAGTCGAATTTGCTGTTCCTTGACAACTCTTGCAATCTCGTTTGTAATATTTTAGATGAGTCTGTTACATTTCATGTTTTTCTTTCGCTTTGCATATTTTTGAAAATAATAGAGCTTTCCCATTTTTTAACCATCTAATACCCAAACTTCTTCAATTATCCATTTTAAGATAAAACCATTTCATGATTGGGTTGATTTGGGTAGTTGGGTCAAACAGCGTTGGATCCAGTTGCTATTCTCACCTCATTCGAATCCTCATGAGCGACGTCTACGAGCTGAAGGAGGTCGAGTGCGACAAGGCCGTGAAGCGGCCACAGCAGATCGAGGCGCTGCTTGGCAGCCAGCTGCCTTGGGGTGAGCTCTCTCCGCTCGTGTTCCTGGGCACGAGCGACGCCACGCTGCACTGTCTGGTGCCGCCTGCAGCGTCCTCGCGCGGGGCCACCGCGCAGCTGCCGTCCTTCCTGCGCGCGCACAAGGCGTACAAGAAGATCTTCCACGCCTGCGCCTGCTTCCTGGACTCCTGGGGCGTCTACGCCACTCTGCAGGACGCCAAGGTCACGCTCTACGCGCTGCCGCTGCACACGAACCCGCGGCTGGACGGCAACCCCGGCGGCGAGCTGGGCATGCGCAAGGCCAACGCAAGGGCGGCCGACGTGGTGGTCGCGGACGAGAGCAAGACGTCGGTGCTGTTCTCGGCGCAGGAGGAGGCCAAGACACTGTGCGCACTGTCCAAGACCCACGTGCTCAAGGTCTTCGACTGGACCGTCTCGCGGTCGCTGGAGCTGCGCGCGCAGCACGACCTGACGCAGACGCTGGCCGGTGCCACGGCGCCAGGACTCACAGCGGCCTCTCTGCCGGTGCAGAAGATGATCCTCATGGGCGAGAGCCACGTGTTCCTGCTGGGCAAGAAGGACTGGTGCGTCGTGAATCTGGACAACGGCAAGCTCGTGCCGGTGCGCGCGTCGGGCGACCTGGAGGCACTCGAGGGCGTCACGTGCGCAGTGCCGATCCCCAGTCGCCAGCGGACTCTGCATTTCCAGACCAGCGACGTCGTTCTCATGGGGAAGCACCACGCGGTGGTTCTCTCGCTTGTGGAGGGACCGGCGGCCGAGAAGGAAGACGAAGACGGCAGCTTGAAGCAACCAGCTTTGATCTCGAGCCACGAGATCCACGTCAAGGCCGAGCGAACCGTCGAGTACAACGTGGCACCGAAGGCTGCATACTACCACCACCCGTTCCTCTTGCTCGACCAGCTCGACAAGCTGTCTGTGTACAACATCGGCACGCTGCAGCTCGTGCAGACTGTGCCCATGAAGTCCTTGAACGGAGCCTGCGCCCTGTCGTCTCTGGATGACAGCAGCCGAAGTCTGCAGCCGCTTCCTGCAGCATTCTGCACTGTGTCATCGACTCCATACGCTGTCCAACTGCTCACGATGAAGCCGATTCAAGACCAAGTGGCTCAGGCGAGACTTCAGGACCGCCTTGCCGACGCAGTGGCGCTTTGCAAGCTCTGTCCAGAGGACAGCGGCCTTGAAGACCAAGGAAGACACACGTTGTTTGCAGAGTACGCCGTGGAACTCTTTGGTCAGACCCAGTTTACTCACGCTATGAGTTTGTGGCTAGAAAGCCAAGTGGAAGTGGCAGAGGTCCTGCACTTCTTCCCTCGTGATCTGCTGCCAAGAAGCATGAACAGCAAAGTGATGCAGGCCACCAAGCGGAAGACGGCAAAGACGATCGCTCTGCAGGGCGAGCCCTTGGTGCAGAGTCTGCTGGCGCTCATCCTGTTCCTGCGCCAGAAGCGAGAGCTGAGCCTACAGCGCGTGGATCTAGACGACTGGCGCAGCACACTGGACGTTGCTAACACAAAAGAGCTGAGCCAGTTGGAAATGATGGACACTGTTCTGCTGAAGTGCTTGGTCCTGGTGTCCGAAAAGCCGGAGCACCGAAGGCGCGCACAACAAGAGCTGCTGGAACTCGTGCGGAACAGAAATTGGTGCGATCTGGGCGAGGCCGAGATCTTTCTGCGCGCTCATCGACAGTTTGATGCGCTGCTCATTTTCTACTCGACGCGCAAGCTGCACCGCAAGGTGCTGGAACTGCTGGAAGATCTTGAGCGTAACACGATTCCGGCTTTAAAGCGCTCGATCTCTGTAAGCGACTCGACAGAGCAGCAGCAGCATCCGATCCAGAAGACGTCCGAGCAGTACATGCAGATGATTGCTGAATACCTGCGCCGTCTGGACCACAAGAAAGCAGAGTTGGTGTTTGAATTCTCGCGTCACGTTATCGCTGTGAACCCAACACTCGGACTCTCGATCTTCACGCAGCGCGCAGTGCCTCGATCGAAGGAAGATATCGATCCTGCTCTGATCCTCAATCATCTCAAGAGCTGCCAGATCCAGCCCACGGAAGGCAAACCTGACTCAACTTCTTCATCCGAAGCAGTCGACACCGACGCATCGATCACGCTTCCGCTGACGGAGAGTCGCTTTCTGGCTGTGGAGTATCTCATGCAGGTCATCTTGTCCCGGAAGAAATCTTTGCAGGCTCGTCTACATGACGAAGTGGTGTATTTGCTACTCGACGCTATTAACGCTGAAGTGCAAAGTGCGCGTGCGCCGCACACGATCCGATTGACGAGCCGCGTGAGTTCACAGAGAAGTCTACCTGGTCTTTTGCGCCGCAAACTACTCGAGTTTCTTTCGTCTCCGCACGCTATCTATCACCCGGAGCGAATGCTCAGCCGCACGCCGATCGAAATGGTGGACGAACGCGCTGCACTCTTGTCCAAACTTGAACGTCATCAGGAAGTGCTGCAGCTTTACGCGCTCGAGCTTAAAGACGCGTCACTAGCGGAATTGTATTGCAACAAATGCTACGAGCAGAAGCTCGCGGACTCGTCCATCTATTCGGCTTTACTTCGACTGTACCTGCGACCCTCAGCTCCAAGCTCGTCTGCGTCTTCCACAATGTTGTCATCGTCGCCTCCGTCGCTTATCTGGCAGCGATCTGCGAGCTCGACAGGTTTATCGACTGCTCCATCGAGCGATGCGGTTGCGGCTGCCGTCAACATCCTGAACAAGTATGCCGAGCGCATCGACGTACCCACGGCGCTTGAGCTCCTGCCGTCAGATGTGCCAGTGGCCTCGCTCGACATTTTCTTCCGTCGCGTGTTGGAGCGACAAGTCGAGCGCTTCCGCAATGGCCAAGTGAAGAAGCAGTTGTCCAAGATGGAGAACTTCAAGATCCGCGAACTGCTATCGACCAAGCGCAAGGGCTCTGTCACGGTCTGGTCCTCGCACTGTTGCCAGGTATGCGGCAAGAAGCTCGGTGTCGGTACCTTTGTTCGCCTTCCCGGTGGCACATTGCTCCACTATGCTTGCCAGCCAGCGCCGTAACCAGACAGAAACAGACGGCAGACCAGCCACCAGTCTGGTGCGTGTGTTGTGTATGTGAGTTGGGCTCTTATTGAGTCACGGGCAGATCTCTCGCTTTGAGCAGCACCGGCTTCTTCCACGAGGACTGCCCCGTGCGCTTGTCAAAGTAATAAAACTGCTGCGTTTCCGGATCCAACACCTTTTGAATTCGCTCCAGCAGCAGCGCATACAGCTGATTGCGAGCGTGGCTGCGCTGGAAGAACCACAGGACGACCCTCGCGGCTTCTTGTGGGTCCACAATCTCGTACTCGCGTTTCCGCACCACACGCTTGACCTCCTTGACCTCGCGATCCAGCAACAGTGCTGGCCGATCCCATCCCACCTCTCCCGTGCGCGTGTTGTAGTAGTAGTAGAACTCGGTGGTCGGGTCGTAGATCTTCTCGTAGGCGTCTGCAAGCAGCGACTTGAGCTGCTCTCGTGCTCGGTACATTCTCCAGCGGCGCTGCACTCGAGACGCGGCTTCGTCCGGAGTCAAAATCTGCCGCAATTTCTGGAGTCGGCGCTTTTCACGTTTGCGGCGAGCCTTCTCACTAATGCGCGGGCCAGACGGTGCCGGTGCTGGGGCGAAGGCTTTGGAAGCTTGTCTAGAGGGTGAATTTGCCATCGCAGTCGTAGTGGACTCGGTCGTCTTGGCTTTCTTGGCTGGCTTGTACTCGGCCGTGATGCCCACGATCTCCAAATCCATGGCTCCCAGAATGGCTGGCTTGATCCACGACGACACGCCAGCCACCGAGTCGTAGTAGTAGACTCGGCCTGTTGTCTCATCCAGATGCTTGCGGTATCGGCGTGAAATTCGCTCCAGCAGTCGTGAACGGGCCTGAAAGCCTCGCACCAGCGCCTGGATCCTCGTCGCCGCTTCATTATCGTCCATCTGCGCTGAGCGATTGCGACGTCGGCGCTTCCGAACCAGCGAGCCCTTGGACTCAACCGCAATGGGCACCTGGGTAGTGACGAGAGCAGGACGACGCGTTCTCTCTCTCTTGTCCTTTGGCTTGGCTTCTAGTGCTCCTTCGACCGAGCGACTGAGCTCCGGCTTGTCCCACGTGGATTGCTTGGTCACCACGTTGTAGTAGTAATACTCACCCGTGGCCTCGTCCAAGATCCGCTTGATGCGCGACTCGAGGATCCTCTTCAGCCGATTCCGCGCCTGATAGCACCGGAACAGGCTCTGGATCACCCGCGCAGCGTCGTCTGGAGTCATGTTGGCGAATCTCCGCAGCCGCTGGATCTCAATGGGCTCGCCGAGGCTGTACAAGCGCTTGAAGAGCGCCGGCTCGAGCCAGATCTTGACGCCGGGAGGAGAGTCTCGCCTTCGGTAGTACACGCGCTCGCTTGGAAAGTCGAAATGCTTCTCATAAAGCGCCTGTAGTAGCTTCAAGCAGTGGCGTCTCGCCTTCCGACCTCGCCAAAGAGACTGGACAATGAGCGTGGCCTCGCCAAGCGTGAGTGGCGGCTTGATGACTGGTTGCTCGTCTGGATCACGAATCGGAATGTCGGCATCAGGCGACACGCGTGGCGGCCAATCCCACGAGACCGTGCGTCGCCAGAGGTTGTAGTAGAAGAACGCGTCGTGCCTGATGCTGAAGATCCGCTGGTAGTGCTTCTCGCGTGCTCGCTCCATTACTCGCTTGGCTCGTTTGGCTCGATACAGGCTCTGGAGCTTGCGCACAGCCTCGTACTCGCCCAGCGGTGCGCCCTTGGGCCGGATCCCGTGCAGCTCCTTGTCGTGGAAGCACTGGCGACAGACCCAGAGCTTGAGAGGCGAGGGCTGGAACCCGTCGCAGCGCCAGCAGACTCGGCAGAGCGGATGCACGAGCGCCTCAATGTCGATCTTCTCCACTCGCTCGTTCTCCTGCTGCTCCAGTCGCTCGCGCTCTGCTCGGTCTTTCGCTGGCTCCAGACGCAGCTTTATAGCGTGGCGTGGATCCTTCTCCGGGAGCGATGAGGACAACGGAAGCGGAGGGATCTGGCCCAGATCCAGCGGCGGGATGGCCACAGGCTTGATCTTCCAGAGCCGATGCACCTCGCTGCCTTCGTAGCTCTGGCCGTCACGCTGGAGCGTGTTGAAGATCGTGAACGTGCGGCCACAGGCGATGGACGCAATGCGCTCAAAGGCAGAGCCGTCGGGCAGGCGAAGCTGCCGTGGAGCGCAGTGGAAGGACCGAGTGCTGCCCCAAGAGAAGACGTGGCTGCTGGCTGTCAATGCGGCCGTGTGGTGCATCCCACACGCGACCTGCGTCACGGCTTCTTCGTTGGGCAAGTGGGCCTCGTGAGGCTCATGCAGCACGTGCACATTGCCAGCACCCAGCTACAAGCACATAGGCAGAAGCACAAGGCTAAGGAATCGGTCATCGCAAGAGACAACAGAGAAGCCTGGCTCACCTGTCCGTAGATGCCTGTGCCCCACGTGAACACTCGGCCTCCGGAGTGGGAAGATCCGTCAGTCGTAGCGATGCAGGCGTTGTGCCACGCGCCACAGGCCACGTCCAGCACCACAAGACCGACGAGAGGGCCTGCTATCAGGGCAGGCTGGCTGACCACTGCGTCGTCAGATATCGCGGACTTCTTCCGGCCATTGTGGCTGCTGGATCCGTTGTGGCCCAGTCGCCCTCCGTCGCTACAGCCCCACGCGTACAGCTTGCCCTGCGCAGTCAGCGCCACAGTGTGCAGCGCTCCGCACGCGACCTTGCGGACGTTGACGGCGTCCAGCGACTCGATGCGGTGCATGACGAAGGGCCTGGGGAAGCTGCCGTTGTCGACGCTCTGGCTGCCACTGACGCCCAGTTGTCCATACGTGTTGCTGCCCCAGCAAAAGACCACGCCGTCGTGGCCTCCAACCTGGTCGCACACGGCGGCCGAGTGGTGGCTGCCCACGGCCGCTGCAACCGCGTGGTAGTTGGCCAGCGCCGTCACAACGGTGGCGCGATTGCGAGCGACCTGGTCGGCACTCGCGGCAGGGAAGCCGAGCTCGCCCTGCGGGTTCTCGCCCCACGAGAAGAGCTCTCCGGCCTGAGCCAGCGCCACGGCGTGGGACCTCGCGACCTGCACGTGCGTGACGTGCTCGGCTCGCAGCACCTGCAGGAAGACCGGGTTGACGAGCCAACGCGTCTCCAGCGGAGGATCGAAGACGTCGCTGTTGGTCCTGGCGTCGCAGAGTCCGACCTGAGAGGCGTGGCCTCCAGTCTTGCACAACCACACGGCTCCACGCGTGGCGTCGATGGCGTACACGGCGTCGGATTCGTAGCCCTGTCGAAGAGATCACGTCAGTGGACTGAGCCAGAAGCCAAGAGCGAGAGAGATCCATTGGAGCTTACAGCAGCGACGCGAGTGATGGACTTGCCCCGCAGAGGGCGGATGTCGATGGGAGTGGCGCTGGCCACGGCCTCGCAGCAGAAGACGGCGCCCTGGGCTGACGACCAAAGCCAATCAATCAGTGACCTGCCTCTCGCTCTTTCCGGCCAAGGAGCTTACCTTTGACGTGGATCTGCTGCGCTCTGGCGGCCGCTTGAGCCGCGAGGTCGTTCACTCGGATCTGCTGGTCGATCCATCGCTGGATGCGACAGAGCAGCAGCACCTTCTTGCCCGTGGACGGCAGGTTCAGCGACAGCGCGATCAGCCGCAGCTCCTCTCGCTTGAGCTGGTGCAGATCCACCGAGCGCCAGTGCTTGCGATCCCGCGCATGCTGGAAGGCGCGCAGAGCCGCGAAGGACTGCTTGACGTGCAGTCGCTGGGCCTGGAACGCCTTGCGCAGCAGGTAGGACCGGAAGCCCTTCTGGATCATGGTCGCGGCCTTGGCCTGCCGCCGCTTGCGTCGCCCATAGCGCCATCCCGGGTTGAGCTTGGGGATGGCCTTGGGCCTGATCGGCTGCATCCCAAGAGTCGTCGAGAGATCGGATCTGTAGCCATTCCCGTGTATTCTCTCTTACAAAACTACCTACTGCCTCTAAAACACGCCCACGCACCAGCGCTGGTACTTGTCGTACCACTTGGTGCGCCAATTGTCCAGCGACGCGTCGATCAGCGCGTGCACGAAGTCCTCGCACGAGTTGATGTCCAGGTCCGGCTGGAACCGCTCGGCCAGGCGCTCGACCGTGCCTCTCGCGTCACCGGCGAAGCACGGCAGGTGCTCGTTGCCGTTCAGCATCATCTCCACCAGCAGGATGAACCGGTGCCGGTACTTGCGCGCGACCAGGAACACGCGCACGCACAGCGAGCGGAACCGGCGGAAGGAGCTCGAGCGCGGGCCGCCCATGAGCTCCACGAACTCGGCCGTGAGCTTGAACGGCGCCTGCTCGAAGGCCATGTTGCCCGGGTTGTTGGACAGGATGAAGCCGAAGTCGATGTGGATGATGTGGCCCTCGGCGTCCAGCAGGATGTTGCCGTTGTGGCGGTCCTTGACCTGCAGCAGGTAGCAGACCATCGAGTACGCCGCCATGCTGCTCACGAAGTTGGCGCGCGCCTTGTGGAACTCGGACGTCGACGGATCGCCGAAGTGCCGCACGAAGAAGTCCAGCAGCGTCGTGTAGTCTCGGTCGTTGCGCTTGAGCGAGTCGATCGAAATCGTGTCGGCGATGGCCTCGACCATGCCCGACGTCGCCGAGATCGCGATCACGTCGTACGGCCGGATGAACACGGGCACCTTGCCTTCCTCGAAGACCTTGGCGAACTGCTTGATCAGCTGAGCAGCCAGTTGCTCCTGCCGCAGGTCGTCGTTGCTCTTGATGATCACAGGCAGCAGCCGCCAGCCGGGCATGTGGCCGAAGGGCGAGTTGGCCTGGATGCGGCGCTCCTTCTCGGACCAGCGCTCCGTGAAGATGACGCACGGCGGCGGCTCCACGCGGAAGCTGCCGGTCATGGTCGCGATCTCCGTCTGCGCTTCGTCAGCCGCCAGCTTGGAGTCGCGCTCTGTGAGCGTCAACAAGAACTGGTCCGTGCTGTCGAAGCGAGCCAGCGAAGGTGGCGAGTATGGAGAGCCGAGGGAGTGCGGAGAGCCCAGCGACTTGTCTGATCGTGGCGAATAGGCATCGTCCGCAGACTCGGACTTGGCAGTCTGCTGCGAAGGCCCGTCGTACGCTGCTACAGTCGTGTGTCTTCGGCCGCCGGTGCTCAACGTCCGTCTAGCCACGAGGCCGTTGGTGCTGGTGTCGATCGTGAGATGCAACCTGGCGGAAGGCTCCACACCGAAGGACTGGCTGTGGGTGCGCTCCACAGGCTGCGCGCGTCGAGAGAAGAGCGGACTCAGCGTCGCCTTGCTCTCTTCGCCTCCCAGAAGAGCTTCGCTGTTGCCTCCGGCTCTGCCGTTTCCATTGGGCTTGCCCTTGCGCACCAGCGTGTCTATCAGGCCGTGCAAAATCTCGGTCGGCTGCGCAATCGAGGACGTGAACTGCTGGGAAAATGAGCGCGAGCGAGGGCTTGGCGCAGGCTTGGACTCGCTCCAGAAGCCCAAAGTGAGCGCATCCGGAGACGCCAGCGGGGCCTTCTCAGCCGTCGTGGTGCTGGGCTGAGTGGTGGGCGAAGTCGATTTGTCCCAGAGATTGAGCGTGAACCTTCGGCCTCCGAACACGCTCCCACGTCGCCGAGGAGGCTCCTTCTTCTCTAGCGGCGACGTGTAATCTACGACTTCGGCACACAATAGATATGGCACACGCTCCTAGGAAGAGCACGAGCGTGAGACCACGTGGCTGCATGAAGAGCCAGAAAGAGAGAGAGCGCGTACCCGAGTGGAGAACGTGAAACTCTCTTGCACGTGGATCCGCTTGACGCGGTGATAACAGTTGCCCACGGGCAAGTAGAGCGAATTACTAGGCAGATACTGCGCCTGCAGGTCACTCAGCCATGCACGAAGCTACACAGCAGATCACTGTCAGTGGAAGCAACACAAGCATGGACACAGCAGCTGGCCACGCACCATGTCATTGCGGCTGTTGTACGGGATTGCGCGCAAGTTGGACGAGAGGTTCGCGAGTGCCAGTAGAAACGTCGACTCCAGTTCAAAGGCGCTGGCCATGCGCATTCCTCTCTCGAGATCGTCTCCGTAGTAGGTGATGTTCTGCTCCTCCCGTGCTGGCAGCAGCGCTTCGACCTCCTGGGCCTTGGCAGCCTGGCGATCGGCTCGCTCTGCGTTGCTCTTGTCTTCGTCGTCCTCACTGGCGATCAGCGCCATCTTCTCAGCCACACGCGCAGGCTCGACACCGCGATGCGAGACTTCGTCAATGAGCATCTCCACGCGCTTCTTGTTCTCGTCCGTCGTGAACTCCGGGTTCCCGCGGCAGTAGGACTGCAGATACCAGAGCATCTTGTGCGCGAACACGTGCGATCTGAGAGCACGAGACAGTCGCATGAGCTTCCAGCGACGACCTCAAGGCCAGAAGAGAGACCTACCGACTGCACTTCTCCAGCAGGATGACGCACAGCTGCGGACTCTGAGCGAACGCGCCCAGCAGCAGGAAGCTGCACAGCTGCGGCAGGTAGAACTCGAACTCCAGCGGATCGCGGTCGTACGCGACGGACATTTGCTCCACGGCACCTGCGTACATGCATAATGCAACCAGATACAAGCATAGTGAGATCCTCTGTCGTGTCTCTCCCGCGATGGCAGGAACGCACCGCTGCGATGCGCGTAGAGCCGCACGATGGCCTCGAAGGTCGGATCGGAGCGCTGCTTGCGGCGGAACTGCTTGACCAGCTGCGACCACTTGGACCGCCAGAGCGCGAAGCGCAGCTCGTCCTCCTGGGCCGCGTCGCTCGTGCGCTCTCGGTACACGTCGCGCATAAGCTTGTCGTCCGAGAGGCGACCGCGGCTCTTGTTGAGCTGCAGGATGTAGCCCAGCTGCAGCGCCGTGCTGAAGAGCGAGAGCCCCCAGAGCGCGTACACGTACGTGCAGCCCCAGCGCAGCTCTCGGTAGCGCTGGAACGAGTTGTGGTCCTGCCAGTAGATGATGGGCTGTAGTGACCCCACGGTGCACAGCACGGCCTCGAACAGGAACACGAAGAACACGAACACGCGGGTGGCCGGTGCGCGCTTGCTCTTCTGCCGCACGAGGATGAAGACGCTCAGCCGCACGACCGACAGCGCGGCCAGAGCCGCCAGCGACTGCTTGAAGTGGCGTACGGCCAGCAGGTCGGCGCGCAGCGTGGCGGCCGCATGCTCCACCAGCGGCGTCGCGATGTACCACGACAGCACCGCGATCTCGGCGGCCAGCGCCACGATGTTGAACAGCCCCATGCCGGGACGGTCCCTGAGATGCGGCTGCGGTCGCGGGACTCTGAGGCCCAGGGAGAATGGAATCAGGAACCAAAAGAGATCGCCTATGTGCCTTCGAGGTTTTTTTGCACGCTCTGCTGGTGGACGCGAGGGATAATGGATACATACCGCAGTTAAGGTTTTTTATAAGCGTATCCTGACCACGCTCTGATTTTCGAACAGCTGAAGTCGCCAAATGCAGGTCTCTTTCTCTACACGTTGCCTACATCCTAGTATGGCCGGTGGCGGCGGTCCGGTCGGTCGCCGAAATCGCGGCCACCACCACCACCGCCGCCGCCGCCGTATCGGCTATCGCCATAGTGACCACCGCCACCACGACGACCACCGCCGCGGCCGCCGCCACCACCAAAGCGGCCACCTCCGCCTCCGCCGCCGCCTTGCCATCCGCCAACTGGCGGCTCGGGCTTGCCAGCCAACTCCACTTTAATCTTCTTGCCGCGGATCTCTTGGCCTGCACATTCAAATCGATGAGTACGGATGATCAGCAACAGAACCACACACAAAAGCGTACCGTCAAAGAATGATGGGGCCGTACGCGCAGCGTTGGCGTCTTCGTAGGTCAGCACGGCATCGCCCTTGGCCTGGCCGTTGTCGTCCGTGTACACTTTGATCTTGAACGGCCACTGGTCCTTGTATCCGCGCTTCTGCTTCTCGCGCGCCACGACGCCGAGGGCACCAAACATCTCCTGCAGCTCGTCTGACGTGATATCCGTGGGCAGATTCGAGATATATATCCGTGCCCAGGTGGGGTCGTTCTGCGCTTCCTTGGCGGCATCCCACGAGCCGCTGGAGGCGGCCTGGGCTGGCTCTTCGCGTGGCTGGTCTTGCTGCGGCGGCGGACGGCTGTTGCTGCTGCTATGGCTCTCGCGCGAGTCGCCGTAGTTGGATCGACGGTCCGAGTAGCTTGGTGCGCCGCGGTCAGATGCGCCACGATCACGCGAGCGGTCACGGTTGCCACTGTCGCGGTCGCGGCCACTACTGCGGTCCCAGTCACGACCACGGCCACCGCGGTCGCCGCGATCTCTGTCACCACCGCCACGGTCGCGGTCTCCATTGCGGTCGCCATAGTGATCCCGCGACCGTCCCCCGTAGCTGGACCCACGAGAAGCGCTGTCGCCGTAGCCGCGGCGGTCGTCGCGGTCCCCGCCTCGATAATCGCGGCCGCTCATCCTATCCGCTTCGCTTGTCCGCTCGGAAATCCACCCAAAGTTACGTCCCCCAGTCGCTGTGCGGGGAATCTAACGTTACTTTGCGCCGGTAAATTTACCGGTTAAGGGATGAATTGTGCACCCGGGCGGGGCTAGGTCTCGCGATTTTACACCAAAAATACCAGCGGGGCGTCAACAACAGATCCGGTCTAAAAAGTGGTCCAATCACAACCCTGCGTTTCTCAGGCGCCAAGGTGCTAATTTTAAGCAGAGCGTCTGTTGGCTAAAATTAATCCTCCACAAGCTCTGATTGGTGGAAATGGAGCATACCACAAGAGAAGTCAGTGAGCAAAACGACCCCAACTCACTCGCGCAGGAAGAGAGAAGCGGACGAAACCAAAGAGAGCGAGCGACATGGCGGACGAGAAGTCGCGCAAGCCCGAAGGTGAGGCGGATCCCCTGGCTGTGGACGCGCGATCTGACTGACAAGAGCCTGCTCTCTGTGTAGACACGCCCTTCAAGCAGCAGAAGCTCAAGGCCTGGCAGCCCATCCTCACGCCCAACTGGGTCATCGGCACGTTTGCCGTCGTGGGTCTCATCTTCATCCCCATCGGCATCGTGCTGCACAGCGAGTCGGAGAATGTGCGTCTTGCGGCTGATGAGACGGACTTGTGGCGACTGGTGGCCTCATTGCGGTCTCTCTGTGTCTGTAGGTCGTGGAGTACTCGATCCAGTACGACGGCCAGAACGCCAACGCCACGACGTCGTCCAACATCGTGGATCTGGGCGACGGCTGCTATTTGTCGGCGGAGGACGAAGGCGATACGTTCAACGTGACCAAACGCGGCTGTCTCATATCCTTCGAGATCGACAAGGACATGAAGGCGCCCGTGTACGTGTACTACCAGCTGGACAACTTCTACCAGAACCACCGTCGGTACGTGGCTTCGCGCAGCGATGCGCAGCTGCGTGGCGATGCCTCGGCCAGTACCAGCGACTGCTCGCCGCTCAAGGTCACGAACGACCCCGTGCTCAAGTACAACTCGACGTCGTCCACGCCGCTGGTCAGCACGAACAATTCGTACAACCTCAATCCGTGCGGTCTGATCGCCAACAGTCTCTTCAATGGTGCGTTTGCTTCCTGTGGCTCTCTCTGTGTCGAGTGGCTAATGCTGCTGCTGGCTGTGACAGACATCTTCTGGGTGAACAAGGTCACGCTGCCCACGGGCGCCACGTACTACCAGGACGACACGCTAAACGGCACGACGGTCGTGAACATGATGGACCAGACGGGCATCGCCTGGAAGTCGGACATCGAGACCAAGTTCAAGAACATCCCGGCGGCCGACCGCACGGACACCGACCTGTATCTGTGGCAGAACGAGCGCTACCGCTGGGTCATCCCCATGTACGCGGGCCAGCCGGCCATCGCCAACCAGACGGCCTGGACCAACGAGGCGGCGGCCTACGGCGTGCAGGACGAGCACTTCATCGTCTGGATGCGCACGGCCGGTCTGCCCAGCTTCCGCAAGCTCTACGGCCGCATCGACACGGATCTGGACAAGGGCACCAAGCTGCAGTTCCTCGTCTCGAGTAGTACGTTTGCTATGTCTATTGGCTTGTGAGCCCTCGTGATGCTGACGTCTCTCTCTCTGTAGACTTTGTGGTGACGACGTTCGATGGCAAGAAGTCGCTCGTGATCTCCACGACCTCGTGGTTCGGCGGCCGCAATCCGTTCCTGGGCATCGCGTACATCGTCGTGGGCGCGCTCTGCATGGTGCTGGCCATCCTGTTCTTCGCCAAGCACAAGCTCAGTCCGCGTAAGCTGGGCGACACGCGCTATCTGGTGTGGAAGAACAACCACTAGAGAGGAGATTGGGGCAGAAGAGAGAGAGAGAGAGCGACTGGCGATGGAGAGATATGCGCATGAAGACGACGGGAGACCGACCTCTTTCGCCGCATGTACATTTATTTTTTCCCTTCTTTTATCCCTGGTTTTGGTTTCTGATATTCCGAATGGCGAAATAAAGAATAAAAGAACGTACTTGAAGAGGAGCCATGTATGAGCTGCTGGACAAGATCGGCACGGGCGCCTTTGGCGAAGTGTATCGCGCGAGGCACGTGGACTCGAGAGAGGTCGTGGCTGTCAAGAGGCTGCGGCTGCAGGACGACGGCCGTCTCCAGTGCCTCCCGGCGCCGCTCTTCCAGGAGATCGAGGCACTGCGTCAGTTGACGCATCCGAACGTAAAGCGTCGCATGGCGTTGGTGGATCTTGCGTCCATGTATGACTAACACGCTGCCTGAATGATAGATCGTGCAGCTCAAGGACGTATATCCCGATGGCACGTACCTCTCGCTAGTCTTTGAGCTCGTAGAGACGGATCTATTCAGTGTGCTGCGCCACACGCGCGATCCTCTAGCCGAGGCCGACGTGCGCGGTCTTCTGCGCATGCTGCTGCAGGGTGTGGCCCACTGCCACGCCAACAGCATCCTCCATCGAGACATCAAGCCTGGAAACCTACTGATTACTAGCCAGGGAATGCTCAAGATTGCAGATTTCGGCCTCGCGAACGTGTTTGTCGGGGCCTCGGCGACCTACTCGCACCAGATCGCCACGCGATGGTATCGGGCGCCAGAGCTGCTGTTCGGGAGTCGGTCGTACGACGCAGGCGTGGACATGTGGGGCGTCGGCACAGTGCTGGCCGAGATGCTGCGGCCTGTGCCGCTGTTTCCAGGCCAGAACGATCTGGACCAGCTCTACCGCATCATCCAGGTGCTGGGCAGCCCAGAGCCCCAGTGGCCGGACGTCGTGAAGCTGCCGGACTTTTGCAAGGTCTCGTTCCCATCTTACCAGCCGATCCCTTTGCGTCAGCTCTTCCCAAACGTATCAGCTCAAGCTGTCGATCTGCTGAGTCAGCTGCTCGTGCTTGATCCAAAGCGTCGGATTTCCGCCCGCCAGGTTCGTCTTGCTCTGCAAAGGACCCTGTCTCTAGAATCTCACTTGTCCTCCTTTGTCAGGCATTGGCGCATCCTTATTTTGTGAGTGGGCCTTTGCACTTTGTCTTCTCGCTTCCTGCCCAAGAGAAGAGCAACAACAACTCTGAGGACCAAGAGCTACTCCAGCATACACGCAAAGACGACCTACACAGCAGTTCCGACGACTTTTTAGCGTCACTGGGCAAGCCTCTGTGGACTCCTTACGCCCAGTAGAAGAGCAAACACCAAACAACAGTTTTCACTCACGCTATGTTGACAGATCAGATGATATCTAAGGCCATATTCACACCCTTATTCACACCACAAGCACGCCCCATGCCCTTGTGCTCAGCTGCTCTGTGTGGCCTCGATGAATCGCTTCATCCACGTTTCTCGACCCACACTCGCTGGTGCTCGGAAGCGCAGGATTTGGCCAGCCTCCGGAGGGATCACCTTGATCTTCATGTCGTCCGTGCGGCTCTTGACGACATTGTAGCCCGTGAGGCAGATGGGCGGCTCGCACGGAGGCTTGCGCTCCTCAAATTCGCTTTTGGACTTGTAGCACTTGAGAGTCGCGTGGTCCAGCACGTAGTAGAACTGTCGCCAGCTCTTGGAGAACAGCCGGCCCTTCTCGAATCGCTCCAGATAGCCCATGGACACACGGTTCTTAACTGCGACCTGGTCGATCGTATTGATGGTCTTGCGCGTGGCCTGCATGGTGCTTTGGTACAGAGACTGCTGGTCACGCATGGCACGCTCAACCATGTCAGTCGCACTGCGAATCGAGCTGTTGAGCTTGGCGAGCTGCTCTTCGTGTACGGCTTGGATCTCTGCGACTGCTTGCGCCTCCTGCAGACTCTGCTCGGCACTCATCTTGTGGATCTGATGCAGCTGGCGCTGCTTGTCTTCCAGCGTCTCTTCCAGCTGCGCGATCTTGTTCTCCTTCATGCCGCAGGCTTGGTCGAAGCGGTTGTACTCCTTCTGCGTCAACGCAGTCAGTCGCTGGCGCACGGGCCCGTCGAAGAAACCCAGCAGGATCTTGGTTGAGAGAGGTCCACGCGCCACAAAGTTGTACTGGGAGACCATGGCTTCGAGATTGGTCTTGTACGCCAGCAGCTCCAGCGGCAGCTTCGTCAGCGGAGCCTGGGCGTCCTTGCTGTTTGGATCTGAGAGCAGCATGACCGACGTCGCAGACCGGTTTAAACGCGGGAAGGACTGTTGTTGCGCCTCCGTGTCCTTCTCGTTCTTGCGCAGCACAATCGCGTGCAGGTACTGCATCAATCCAGCACAGAAGAGCGCCGAGGCCACATCGTTTGCGACATCAAACCGCTTTTTGATCGCGTCGACTCGGCGGAACAGGTTCTTCTCCCCAATGTTGAAGTCCACGGAGGACGCCAGCTCCGAGAGTTTCACGTTGGAGCAGCGCAAGTCGAATAGGAAGGGACGTAAGATCTCATTGACTGCCTTGAGCGCTTCGTCGTGAATGGTATCGAGCGCCTTGACGTCCATGGGCATGGACTCGCTCTTGGTGTTCATGTGCTGGATCGGCACTGTGTAGCTCTTGATGCGCGAGTTGCAGCGGTCGAGCACGTCGGCGGGTGTTTCCACGCTGGCCTTACCCAGGGTCTCGCGTTCAGCTTCTTCGTCCTCTGGGATGAAAGACAAGTCGGTGCCAATAGGAGGCGGTGCAGCGTGGGACGCAGTGTTGGTCATGATCGAGAACTGCTTGGTGAATGCTCGCTCTGCGCGGTCCTTGAGGAACGTGAAGATGCCCGTGTTGAGCGATGTCGACGTGGGCGATCCGATCGGAGCGCTTTCCTGGGCTGCCACGCCCAGATTGGCCGTCGAAACGTGGCGCTTGAGGTTGCCAAACTCGTCAAAGGCTGAGAAGTTGCCCTGGCCGGCGCTGACCACGGCCACCTGCTGGGTCTGCATCTTGCGCTCAGTGATGTCCAGCAGGTACTCGGTCGTGAACTCGACGTGCTCGTAGACGGCCATACGGGCGTGCATGGTGTCGCTGTAGGCCTTGAGCGCCGTGCCTAGCAGCAGCTTCCAGTAGTTGAGCTGCACATTGTTCACGATGCGCTGGATCACCATCTTGCTCTGCGCGGAGATCGCGTGTACGATCGAGCGGCAGAGATGCAGCACAAGGCCACCCGTGAGGTACCGACCGAAGAATGGCTTGAGCTGGGCCTTGTCGATGGCGTGGGCCAGCGCCTTAGTCGACGTGAACGCCTGTGGGAACGAGAACCCGGGCGGCGTCTGCAGCGTGTTGGACTTGATCACGAGGCAGTCACGCGTGTGCACAAAGGCGGCCGTGAGCATCTGCGCCTCTTCGTCCACGCCGTGCTTGGAAGGCGTCGTGAGCTTCTGCTCGAAGTACTTGGACGGCGACTCGTTGCCTTCCATGTCCTTGATCTTGAGGTCGATGGCCACCCACGTGAGGCTGGGCACGAACTCCCTGAGCAGCGTAGCGTTGTGTTCGTCCCCGCCGCTGCTGTTCTCCAGCACCTGCATCTGCAGGAAGTCCGAGAGGAACGCAAGGCTCTGGAAGCTGGCGCTGTGCAGCGGACCTGTACGTGCCACAGCCACGTGCGACGACAGCAGCAGCAGCATGGACCCCCAGAAGGGCTCACTCGCCAGGTCCACGCGTCTCAGGATGCAGACGAACACCGAGGCGTCCTGCTCATTGTTCCCGATCGCCTGTGCGCTGATGTAGATGCCGCGCTCGCCGGAGAACTCGGGCGCGTCAGTGCGCTGGTCGAACTCGTCGTGGAGCACGCCCACGAGCACGATCTTGCGGTCCGCGTGGCGCGCGCTCTCCAGCAGGTCGATGCCAGCGCCGCGCAGCCGCAGGTCGCGGTCCGGGCCCTCGGCAGCCGTGCACAACGGCACGAAGTCGCGCAGCTCTCGGCTCTCGGCCATCGTCTCACCTGGTTGTTTGATTTCCAGTTCGGAATGCGTGAGTTGGGTGAGAAGTAGTGTGGCGCACGTTACATGAGGCATAGCTCCAGTTCAAATTAGCCAATGAGGTGTCCAAACGTAAAACCCAAGGACGGTTCTCATGAAGCCACCAAAATGGAACAAGAGACGAAAGAAGATCACCACATCCAGAACTGAAGCAGTGGCTCTAATGCTCACTGGCTGATCGGTGCTCAAAGATTTGCATTTCCTATCTGGCGATCTTTCAACCCACCGATACATAAAATAGTGTTTTGAACACCAAATTAGGCATGCGGTATGTTCCAACGTTTCAGCCAATCCACATGCGTTCTCTGAGGCCACAATACAAGCCCCACGTCTGTCTGTCAAACTGAAGCCAAGAAGGAAGATCCTGCATTGCAGCAGCAGAGGCAGCCTTCGTGCGGATCTTAGAAGCCAACAGCCAGCAGCTGCTGTGTCTGCCCAATGTCTCGGTGAAGCAGTGGAACGAACCGAATCAGACCAACGTCCCACGGCCAGTGCAACTGCGTCTCCTCATCAGGAGATCGAGAGTCCGGTGCTGCGCTTCCTCAGCCATTGGCTACAGTACTGTCCTCTGGCCAAGTGAAGACTCATGCTGCAAATGGCAGTGCACGCCGCTGCGTATGGAGTCGACTGGCGTTCTTGTAGCACTACCAACAGAATATCCTTGCCATGCTGGATCAAGCAAAGCCACCTGACCCGATCTCTTTGATGATGTGATTGCCGCCTGTCCGTCTATTGATTGCGCCTGTCAGCATCGACTGGTTCTGGCACGCGTGATCTAGAAGCCTGCGGCCTCAGCTGCGAACTGTTGATTAATCTCTGTCAAGCACTCGTGACGCTTCGTCTAGTTCGCGAGATTCAACTTGAACCTGACGTCCAGCCATTCGATCTCTTGCAGTTCAAGATTCCCCATCCATAGTCGGATGCAAACGAATCGAAGAAGCTCAAGGCTGGCTGACTGGCCTTTGAAGAGAACTTCCTTCATTGCATTCTGTTCGAGCGCCAGCCACTGAATCACTTTCGCTTTTACTTCTCGCCGCCGACTTCCAGCAAAAATCCGAAGATCTTCGACTATGGGCTACGCAACGAGGGCCTTGGCATTGTTCCTGACGTGGAACAGCGTCTTCTCTGCGCTTGCAGCCGCCAGGCAATTGCGAGTCGAATCCGATCAGAGATCGCTGTTGCAAGCCTCTTTGCCTTCGCTTCGACTCCACTTCACGCTCAAACGCGACTCTATGAAGATCTACGGGGCGTCCCAATTCGACGTACTCGCTAATCCAGTCGTGGCTGCGGATGGAAGCGTTGGGTACGATGGCTCTGTGACGTTCCAGGCGGATGATGGCGTCCATACTTTTCAACTGGTCGATGGCATCGCGTACTACACTCAAGAATCGAAGAGCGAGAGCGGCGGTGTCGTCGCAATGTCTCGCTGCCTTACTGCGGACGAACTTCCGCCCGTCAGCAACGTACGTGGCGCTTTAGCTTCTTCTCATAGAGCAACTCGTATGCTCACACTCTGTTTTATTAGATTCTATCGGCGTTGAACACAGCAGCACGCACCGGATCGGCTCAAACTGAAGCAGGAGATCGAGTGGATTGTGCTGTTGGTCATTTGTTTGCAATGACCTTTGCCGACCAGCCTTTCGTGTTGTGCACGCAGCCTTCGTCCATTGAGGATGCCGTGTTCCAGATCGATGGTGCTGATATGACAATCGATGCGTACGCGCTATCCGAAGCTGCGAGCGTTGCGAAACCGGAGATGAGTCCAGCAATGCTGAGTTCTTGTGAGATCGTGATGCCAAGCTCAGCTGTGACGGCTACGACGTCTGCGATTTTGGCCGGATCGACAGTGAATGGGTCAACCAGTGGAATCCACACGGAGTCTGTGACCGTGCTTCCCGAAGCCACGTGCTCGTGCAAGGGCACGAAGCGACCGTGCCTGTTCTTCAACGGACTGGGCGAGTCTGGCAGCGCTACTCTGCAGGACTCTTCGAGCTACTTTGGAGACATTGACGGGCATGCGCCGTGCTGTTCGTCCATCACGTACGCGAACATTAACACGGAAGATTACGGCTGGGACAGCTCTCTGCAGCAGCAGAACGCCTGCAAATTCGCGCTTTCCGTGAGCAGCTCGAGCAATGCGGCGACCAAGACGATCGAGAACACGATCCTCGTGGCCCATTCCATGGGAAATCTGCTTATTGCTGGTGCGCTAGCCAACGGTCTGTGCAAACTCGGCTCGACCTCCGACTGGGTCGCTATCAGCGGACCCATGACAGGCAGTATGGGTTCAGACTACCTGCAGAGCAGCTGCGGGAGCAATGGGCTTGTCAGTGCGGTCGCCAACCTCATCGGCAAGTGCCCTGCAGACGTTGCCACCAAGTCTCTGGCGTACCAAGGTCAGTCATACTCGTCCAGCACACTCAACAGTGCGTACGTGGCTGCCCAAGCGGCTTTCAGCAAGTCCATCACGGCCGCCATGTGCAGCAACTCGTACTCAGGACTCACTTCCTTGGACAAGGTCGTGTACGGACTGGCTGGCACTGTCATCCCGCACAAGTCTTCGCAGAACGACGGAGTGGTAAGCTGCTGCTACTATTGCAAGCAAGCGTATGGTGTGCTAAGCGAATTGAACTCTGTGTATAGGTCGAGTACCAAAGCTGCGCCAAGGGACTGGCTGCGTCCAAGTTCGCCAGCTCGTACACGAGCAAGTTCTACGTGACCAAGCTGAACCACGCCGATACGGCCTTCCGCCACGGAGACTCGCTGCTGGACGACGCCAAGAAGCCAGTGAAGTGGTTCGAGTGCCTGCTCTAGTCTCGTAGCAGCGTGCCGTTTTGTGCGTCTGCAAGGAAAGAATCAATGTCGGTGTTTCGTTGAAGTTGACGCAATGCTTTCAGCTTACGCCGCTATGAATTGATGCTGTGGTGTTGGACTCAAGTGAGCAGCATGAACGAGTGGCTCCACTGTGCCAAAGACGTAAAGGATTGCTGCCTTCACTGAGATGGGACCGCAATCGGCTTTCCTAGATGCTTACAGTGCCACGTGCCACTGCTATCTGAGTCTTGCGTCGGGATGTTGAAGCTCACGGGGATGGGGATCTAACAATCGCCATGGAATCCGCTATATCGGCAGAGGATGATGCCACTCTGTGGTGCAACGTGGTTCCGACCGGAATCTAATGGCATGGCATCTCATCAGGATACAACTCAGCAACCGCTCCGGCTTCCGAGGTTATCTGATTGATCCGTTGATTTTCTCTTTTTCTTGTTTCTCTCTTCGCTCTTTTGGCCAGCGGAGCTGTCGCTCATTTTTTAAAAGCGTCTGGCCATGGCTCGTTTGGCTTTCAGACGCCCAAGCGCTCTCTTCGTGCTGTTTCTGGTGGCATGGACGTCTCTGGTGGCCGGCTCAAGCCCCAAGCAAAACGGGATTCTTAGTGATGCATCGCGGAGACTGCAGGAACTGCCGTCGCTCTGGCTTCATGTCACGCTCAAGCGCCAATCAATGATCGTCTTTGGTCTGTCCGAGTTTGATGTGTTCGCGAATCCGATCGTGGATGCCAACGGCAACCTTTCCTACGACGCAACGACCGCATTTCAAGTCGACGGCATCACTCACGAGTACGCCTTGGTCGACGGAATCGCATACTCAGCGACTAACATCAGCGCGTTGGCTAGCTGTCTCCCAGTAAGCAATGTTCCGCCGGTGAGCGAAGTACGTACTGCTCGTTTGTTGCGCTGGAATCAAAAAGGGATAGACTGACCAGTATTTTCATCTGAACTAGATGTTGGCAGCTGTGAACGCTGCCCAACCCAATGGCAGTGCTCAGTACGGCACCAGCGCTCTCGACTGCGCCGCTGGCACTCTGTTTGCCTCTTCGTTTCTGGGCGAAGCCTTTGTGCTTTGCGTCTCGAACGAGTCCTCGACGTTCTTGAAGATCTTTGGCTCCGATTTGAGCATCGAGGTGCATGCCATGGACACTCCTGCAAGCATTTCCAAGCCCACACAACTTGGAACTCCATGCGATACGGCCGTGGAGCCTACTCACGTGACCGAGATGACGCTGGCGATTCTCTCGGGTGCAGGAGTCAACGCGTCCACAGGCGCTGGGGACTCGAATTCGTCCATTGCCCTGCCGGAAGCCTCATGCTCGTGCTTCAGTACGCCTCGCCCATGCCTCTTCATCCACGGTCTGGGCTCCTCCGACGACTCGGGGCTGCACGATTCCTCAAGTTACTTTGGTGCCATCGCTCAGAGCGCTCCATGCTGTTCCAGCGTCAAGTTCTCGTACATGAACACCAACGACTTTGCCTGGACCGATGCCGGCCAACAGCAGAAGGTCTGTGACTACGCTTTGCAAGTGAGTGGTGCTGGAGCCAGCTCCAAGGTCGTGAAGAATACGATTCTCGTGGCCCACTCGATGGGCAATCTACTTCTGGGCGGTGCGCTGGCAAACGGCCGGTGCTCGTTGGCGTCCACAACCGATTGGGTCGCCCTCAGTGGCCCCATGGCTGGCAGCATGGGCTCCGACTATCTCCAGACAAACTGCGCCAGCAACGGCATCGTGGATGCCTTGGCCAGTTTGCTGGGCAAGTGTCCGGCCAACAAAGCCACGGTCTCGTTGGCCTACGAGAGCGAGTCGTACGCTTCCGGAGCACTCGACAGCGCGTATGAAAGCGCACAGGCTGCATACACCAAGTACGTCACGGCCGCCATGTGCAGCAACAGCTACGCAGGTCTGCTGTCCAAAGACCAGACCGTTTACAAGCTGGGCGGGTCTGTGCTTCCTCATAAATCCTCTGAAAATGACGGCGTGGTAAGAGCACAGGACTTGGCTGTGTGTGGCTGCAGTCTGCTCACTTGTGTCTGATGTTTCTCTGAAGGTCGAGTACCAGAGCTGCGCCAAAGGACTGGCACTGTCCGAGTTTGGCGACACGTACTCCAGCAAGTACTACGTGACGAAGCTCAACCACATCGACACGACCTTCCGCCACGGCGACGCGCTCGTGAATGCAGCGCAGAAGCCCGTCAAGTGGTTCGAGTGCCTTTTCTGATTGGCTTCTTGTATATTTTGTGTCGTTTACCAGCTCAATTAATGTCGAGTGCTGGTTCTTCAATGGCCAAGCACCTGTGAAGGCGTGTAGACTGCTGAATTAATGTCGTCTTAGTGTGGGAAGCGGAGTCAACACTGAATGCTGCTGCATCTGAGGAGATGGGGAGCTAACAAACGTGCCGTACAACGTGGTTCCAGTCAGATTTGCTGGCACACACCGCATGAGGTGGTCTCTGGAGTTCTTGCCGATCTCGATCTCGACCTGTAGTCATGACGTACTGGCTGTCAGTGCAGCCTTTGCCCTGCAGATGCATAGTGCTCCGTCTCACTCAACTGAAGTCTCAAGTGGGTTGTACTTAATGAGTTAAAAAGGGATCTGTCTACTGCAGCAGAGCGAGCGCCATCGAGGCCAGCAGCAGAGTCACGGCCGCCTGGACGCTCGAGGCGCTGCTGGTCGTGGTGGAGCTGGTCGATCCGGCCGTGGTGGCCGAAGAGCCCGTGCTGCTGGAGCTCGAGGCCGTGGACAGCAGCGGCTCCATGCTGCTGGCGGCCGCGCTGAGCGTCGTGATCTTGGTGGCGTCCGAGCAGGTGGCGCCCTCGCAGATGACGCTCTTGACCGCGTAGCGCGGCGCCTGGTTGACGTTGGAGAGGTACGTGTCCTTGGTGGTGGCCGAGGCGAAGTAGATCGACTGGCCCTTCTTGATGCACACGTAGTGGAAGTTGTCCTCCGTGACGTTGTCGCCCGAGATGGGGTCCAGCAGGTCGCCCTCCGCGCACTTGGAGCAGGTCGTGTTGCACGTGCTGAAGGCCGAGTCGGTCTCGTTCACGACGTACGCGGCCATGTTGGCGGCCAGGTTGGACGTGTCCGTGACCTCGAACGAGTAGCCCGAGACCTCCTGCGCGTCCATGCCGCACGTGTAGATGCGCTGGCCGTTGTCCAGCTCCACGTAGTTGGCGTTGTCGTAGCCGTAGTCCATGGTGGACATGCCGCACACGGGGCACTTGTAGGCCGTGGTGGTGGACGCGTCGGCCATGAAGATCATCTCGTGCATGGCGTGCATGCCGTGGGCCTGGACGCCAATGGCCAGAGCCAGCAGCGACAGCAGCAGCAGAGCGTTCTTGACGGAGTTCATGGCGCGGGAACGAAGAAGATTCGCGAGTGGAGAGGGAAGGATGTGGATGGAGTGGGTCATGGACCATGCACGCAATCATGGGACATCTGTGGCCCACAATTGTTGATTGGGCGAGGCGATTATTGAGTGGCCGACTTGATTCCAAGGTTCTGAGTCAGACACGCATCAAGAGCCTTGTCCAGTCTGTTGTGTTGCATGACGTCTCTGAGCACGACTCACGCATGAAGAGCCACGAAGTAATGATGGTTGCAGTCTGAACTTCCAGCGCCATCGTGGGCCGTTCTGGCTCCTAGTGGCCATCCATCCATCTTCAATCCGGATCAGATCGTGTATGTATTCAATAGTGCAACGTCGGCACAGCCTAAATACCGACTCCATGGATGCAGGACGCCACTCAGAGGGTCTTCTTTCTACAGAGCACAGCACAGACAGTCGTGAGATGAGATCCTTACGCCCAGAGCCATCTACGTCACACCACATCAACTAGAAAACGCCACTCGACATGTTATTCACTGCTTACACGTGCGCAGAAGAGCCCGCGTCGCCGCCGTCCACTTCGGCGCTAAAGCCGACCGCCTCGATCGCCGCGAGCAGCGCCTCGATGGGCGCCACGCCGGCCACGTAGGCGCACTGCTCCGGAAAGTCCACATACGCGTTGGTCACGCCGCTGGTCGTGCGCAGAGCATTCTCGACAGTCGTGCCGCAATTGGCCATGCAGCTCATGCCGTCCACGCGGATGCGCACGGTAGACGAGTCCGTGTAGCGCCACGTGCCGCGCTCGTTCGAGATGTCGATGTCCAGGTTCTTGAACAGCAGATAGCCGGCACCGAAGCCCGCCAGCAGCGCGCAGAACAGACCGGTCTCATACGTCATGACCACGAGCATGGCGAAGTACGCGATGGTCATCTGCAGCATGTAAAGCACCGTGAGCGCGAGCTTGCGCTGGATCTTGGCCAGCTTGGTCGCCGGCTTGGTCTTGGCCGAGGCCGCGAGCGCCTTGCGCGCCTTCTCGCGAGCCTGCGCCAGGTATTCGTTGAAGAGCGCCATGAGGAAGCACCCGATGAAGCCGAAGAAGTACTTGACGGCGCTGTTGAGCACCCATGGGTGGAAGAACAGCATCACGCACGAGCCGTTGATCGTGGACTGGAAGCCGTTGAACATGACCGAGCCAGCGCCCGAGCAGAAGTCATCGGACGAGTCGCCCGAGCTCTCCGTCTCGGCCGAGGACGTGCCTTGGCTGTTGGACTTGGACGACGTGGAGCTGCTGGAGGCAGACTGATACACGAAGCTGGTGGCGGCCGCGCTGAGCGTCGTGATGGTCGTGGCGTCCGAGCACGTTGAGCCGGAGCAGATGACCTTGGAGACCTGGTAGCGAGGCGCCTGGTTCACGTTGTCCAGGTACTGCTTCTTGGTCCCGGACGAGGCGAAGTAGATCTTCTGGCCCTTGGTCAGACACACGTACTCGAAGCTGTCGTCCGAGATGTTGGCGCCCGAGATCGGGTCCGTGAGGTTCCCGTCCGAGCACTTGGAGCAGATGGAGCTGCACACGCTGAAGTCCGAGCTGGTCTCGTTGATCACGAACTCGGCCTGTCATCAGAGAGAGAGATGTAAGACGTCACGCTGGAGGGTCGCACAGACGAGCGAGTCGCACCATGTTGGCGGCCACGTAGGCCGTGTCAGAGACTTCAAAGCTGTAGGACGAGAACGATCGCGGGTCCATGCCGCACGTGTAGACGCGCTGGCCGTACATGAGCTCCACGTAGTTGGCGTTATCGTAGCCGTAGTCCGTGGTGGACATACCGCAGGCCGGACACTTGTAGGTCGTGGTGGAGGACGCGTCGGCCGAGAGGAAGACCATCTCGTGCATGCCGTGCATCCCGTGGGCCTGCACTCCCGCATTCAGAGCCACCAGGGCCAGCAGCAAGGCCGTCACGCTCCCCATTCTGCTCATTCTGCTCCGCTTCCCGTCGAATAATACACCGACCGACGACGGGGCGGACAGCGTAGCGCTCTTTGGCGAGTGGGACTGCAGAATTTTCAGGCCGAAAGCTTCCGGTGGTAAATTACTTCGCTGAACGGGAACCTTAACCCATCCGTGTAAAGATGATAATAGCTTCGCCCAAGCCCCTGCGCTCTTTTGTGACTCTGGGCTCAGAACGGTAATCAGACTCACAAAGAAAGGCAGTAAGGGACGAAATATACTCACCCAAGGAAATTGGATGGCGATGAAGGAGGGCGTATCCACGTCAGATGCGTGCATTGTTGATATGGAGAATATGAGAAGGGCTATTGTTGTGGCTGAAGGCAGCTGCATCAAACTCCTGCATCCTTGCCCACGTGCAGTGGCATCTGCTGATCCCTAGCCCTGCCAAGTTGCGCGCTTTCGCGTAAGATTCCAGTCAATTGTTGAGTGCAGACTCGTAAATTACTTTTTTCCTGACCGCCGTGCCGAGCAGCTCCATTCCCCCAATCGGCCTCATGCGTTGGAGTCGGAAGGCCATGCGGCCTATGCTGCTGCTGCTGCTGACGCTGTGGCTGGTGCTGTGCGACGCCGGCCAGAACCTACGCAAGACCACGTGCCCCATCTGCGACATGGACGTCAAGTCCACCATCAACGCTACCATCCTGGGCAACCAGCTCGTCTACGCCTGCGAGATGGCCGGGCACATCGACTCGCTACAGAACGAGCCTGTACGTTGGTAGTAAAGGCGCTTATTGCTCCTCCTCTTCGTGTGTATTGACTGGAGACCGTCTATGTTATGCAGTCGTCCAATCTGGGCGGACCTATCAAGTCCGATATCTCCACAGACGTGATCTACAAGGACGCCACGGACATCACGTGTCCGGTGTGCAACAAGGCGTTCTCAGAGCTCAAGTACGCCGTGCCGTGGATCTCGCAGGGCGGACAGAAGATCTACACGTGCTCCAAGGAGCACGCAGCAGTCGTATTCGCGAACCCGGTAGGTATCGCTGTCTCCGTGCAGCCGCATTCAGTCCATGGGCTTACTCTCTTGTCCTCCTGCAGAAATCCTACATCAGTGTGGCGGCAGACACGGACGGCTTCTGCTACAGCGGCGCGGCGTCCAACCCGCAGGGCTCCGTCATGTTCAACGGCTTCCAGTTGGCCGTGGGCAGCCGCGTGACCTGCGCGCTGCTGCTCTTCCAGCCGTGGGTGCTCTCTTCGGGTGTCAAGTACGCCTTCGGGTTCATCGGTGTCGTGCTGCTGGCCATGTCGCTGGAGGCCATGGCCATGTACCGTGAGTCCGTGGAGAAGTCGCTCTTCCAGAAGCACGGCCGCGTGGTGAGTCTGGCCGACTATCGATCGCTGGACACGCCGTCCCAGCGGCGCATGTCGGCGTCCAACAAGGCGCCGCCGCCGCTCCTGAGCACCAAGGTGACGCTCATTCGCCGCATCCCGCTCTGGTGTAAGTGCGTGCTGGCGGCCCTGTACACCGTGAACCTGGCGTTGGCGTACTTCGTGATGCTGATCATCATGATGTTCGAGACCGCGCTGTTCCTGGCCGTGATCCTGGGCCTGGGCCTGGGCTTCCTGCTTTTCAAGGACACTGAAGGAGAGACCATGAGCGGCAGCGTGGACCCATGCTGCTCCATCTGAGAGCTTTTCTTTATGGAAATGCCGTCCCATATTCAATCTTACAATTTACGTGAAAATGCCATATTCTACTCACTCGCGATCCTTCTCTGCTCTGAATACAGCGCTTTAGTCAACAAAAAAAGAACGAAAGGAGGGGCTACTATTGAAGGCGGTGTTGCACCATGGCGCCCGACCTGTGGACTTTGACACGCAAAGAGGAAGGCCCGAGCCATCTCCTTCCATCGCCACTCGTTCTCCTGAGCCCCACGCAGCAGCGCAATGTACGGGACGATCCGAGCAGCTGATGCGCCTGACGGCAGCGCTGCCCCACCACCGCCCTCGGTCTCGCCCTTCCGCTACGAGGTGCAGAAGGGCGACACGCTGGCCAGCATCGCGGAGCGCACCAGCACGACCGAGAAGCGCCTGCGTCAGCTGAACCCCATGCTCTTCCCTTCCTCCGGCGACAGCAGCGAGAGACGCAGAGCTCGTGTGTACCCAGGCCAGCAGCTCGTCGTGGAGGACGCGCATCAGGTGTCGCTGCCACCGCCGCCCGAGTGCATTGACAATGGCTGGGGTCAGATGCATCTCGTGCGTCCTGGTGACACGCTCAAGTCCATTGCGGCGCAGTACAACACGACCGAGGAGCTGCTGCGACAGGACAACCGCCAGTTCTTCCCCAAGGGCGAGCGTGGCATGCTCGTGACTGGCCAGCTGATGCACGTGCGCATTGTCAACACGGGCGATCTCGATGACCAGTCGGCGACACCGCTATCGCCCACTGGCTACGGCGGCGCTTCCGCTGCCTCGTCACACCTCCACGCCAAGTACAAGACCCACAAGATCCGCTCCAAGGACACGTTCGAGTCCATCTGCAAAGCATACAACATCACGTACGCTCGGCTGCTGCAGATCAATCGCGGTCGCTTCCCCGTGGGTGCTCGAGCCGATTTGGTCGCGGGCGAGCAGCTCATCGTGCCCGATCTCGAAGCCACGGAGCAGGAAGCCAGTCGCCGTCGCAATATCGCGGAAGTCAAGCTCACCAAGCAGATTCACGAGGTCGAGCGTGGCGAAACGCCCGAGTCCATCGCAGCCATGTACCACATGACGTACGACGAGCTGCGCGAGTTCAACCGCGCCTACTTCCCCAAGGGCTACCGGGGCGAGATTCGCGAGGGCTACAAGCTCGTGGTCAAGCGAGTGAATGAGAATGACCGCGACGAGTACCGCAGCATCGACGGCGACGATTACCGGTCGGCAGGGCGAAGCGTGGCAGCGTAAACTCCTCTCGTCCTCCATCATGCAAAGGACGTTCTTTGGATGTATTTTATCAGTGTAGGCAGGCCAACATGCAGAGGACGTTCATTACGGCATCTCATTGAGGCTTAAATAGTCAAACAGACTCCAAGCTACGCGTGATTTGTTTCTTTTGGATGCCTCTTTTGCTGATGCAGGGAAGTTCTACCGATTGCGAGTTGGAGATTGCCGACGCTGGAATCGACGCGAGCGACGCACACTCGAAGGGGACGGAGGGCCGTTATCTTGTGGCGACACGGTTTCCACCGTCTCCGAGAAACGCACGTGGCCAGCACTTGATACAGAAGACTCGCTTGTTCGCGTCTCGGTGTCTTCCTGCTCAGTCGCGACGGAGATAGCATTAACTGCTGGCGCTTCAGAGGTCGTGGTGGCCTCTTCAGACGATATTGATACCGGTATCTCATTAGGCGAAAAACGACTTCGATCGGGGCTTCGTGACACTTTTTCTGGCTCCGGTTCTTCATCACCATTATCGTCAGGTAGTAAAACCACAACTTCTTCCTCGGAATCAGACAACTCGACGGGACGTTGCCACCGCTTGCGCCGTATGTGCGAGTGTCGTTGACGCATCATTCGCTGAATGCGAGGTCTTAGGAAATAAGCTGCGATTCCACCGAAGACAAGAAAGACCAGCGATATCACGCTAACGATAAGCATACTCTGGACATCCATCCCACTCGCGGGCAAGCGAGAAATTTCCTCGATTGGTGAAAGAGCATCCAGAACATAATACTTGCCGTCATCGAGGCGAGAGGCCTCGAGCAAGGGCGCTTCGTGTTCATCCACTTCCACGAATGCATGAAATCGACCATTCTTGACCTCCACATCTACTGCAATCTCAACCTCAACAAGATCGCTTTCAGGAATCATTTTTTCAGCCACTAATTGTGCACGAGCGAGCTCGGCTTCTGATTCTGCCTTAGCAGTTAATCGAAGCTCGTCCCGTTGTTGATCTCGTTCAATATCAGGTTTGGCGGCCACGGCCTTGGCAGCAGCCTCTTCCATTTCAAGTAGCCGTTTCTTTTCTAAGTATGCGACGTGATCGGTCAACAGCATAATATTTTCACGCTCGGTTTCAAGACGTGCTTCATCAAACTTATCTAAATCCAGTTGAGTGTCTTGCTCGAGCTTATCCAATACATTCTGGGATTGCGTCTTTATCTGATCTGCAGCAGATAATTTCGCGGCTTCAATTTCCTTCATAATCGTGTCTTCGGTGTGCGCCACAACCGAATCCCTGGACAGGACGAATTCCGTGCGACGCGCTGCCTTGCGCTTCTTTTCATTTAGAGCCCAAAGCTCTTCATTTTTAACCATGTCATTTGCCTCCGCGTTCAGCGAATCTTTGTTTAGTACTAGTGGCTCCAATAGCCGCTTTCGGGACGCGTCAATTAAATCTTGAGTTGGAATGTTCGGAGAAGACACTAAGTTCAACCAAAGACCGGACAAACTGTTGCCGACAGATGTCACACCAGAATCAACAATATCATACGCCTTTGCCATAGCACCACGAGTACATCCGACAGGGTCTTCCAGCAATGGGTTCAGTAGTACATACGCGCGATCAATGGTAGCTGACATCACAATCGAAATGCTCTCGCGGATGCGATCTGAATCGACCTTCGGCACATATGTGTGGATAGCATGGTGCCAAACAGCGTATGAGCCATTTAATAGTTCCGCTAGCGCATTTTTCGCAATGCCAAACTGCTCTTGAATGATATTCCATAGCAGAACTGCAACCTTCTGGATCGATGCGTAGGCATCTTCGCACAATAGTATCGTGTGTTCCTTTGTCGATAGCAACCACTGTCCGAGCGACGATTCCGGGTAGTACTGGCATACAGCAACACACCCAACCAGTACGGTCGTGTAAACGATAGCCAGAATCAGTGTTCCATACATCTTACGCCCTGCCGACGAAGTTTTGGCTTCAGCCTGAATCTCCACTTCGTCAACATCAGAAGTAGTTACATCTGGTCCATCGGTATCAGATAGTGCTGCCTCAAGCTCAGCTGTTAGTGCCTCGCGTTCGTCTTGTTCTTGATCATTCAATGATGCTTCCGCTTTCTCATCAATTCCGCATGCGTCCAAATCAATCTCACTGAATTCATATTCGAGCTCATCGTGTTCGTCTTGTTCATGATCACTGTAGTATTCTTGACCATAATGATCGGATCCGCTCGGGTTCAAGCCAATATCGCTGGACTCACATTCCGCCAAATGCAGCTCATGCGAACGATCGTCACTGAAATGCTGATCCGTCTCATCGAAAGCATCCGAATTAGCACTGAGACTGAAATTGATTGGCGCGTCTTCCTCTGTCGTCTCACTCTGCATGGAATAATTCATCAACAGCCTCTCGGCTTCTTCACCCACGGCCCAGAAAGCGGGGTCTTCTTCCTGTTCAACGTCAAGGCTTTCTTCTTCCTTGTCCACGAACGCTTCTTCCTCTGCATTCACGTCAACTGGTGTCGCTCGCTCCGGGTCAAACTCCATCAGAGGCATAGGCTCGTCCAAGATGGCGACGTCCTCTTCAATATTACTGCCTCCTTGAGACTCGACATCGTCTTCTTCGTGTTCATCAGCATCTCCATCGTCTTCTTCTCCAAGCTCTTCCTGCAGTAGGAACTCCAGTGTGCGCCGTTCTTCCTCTTCTTCGCCTTCCTCGTCGTCTCTATCCATCTCTTCCTCGGACGTAGCAGACGACTGGCTGTTCGTTCCGCTGTGCGTGGGCTCCGATCCTGTAGTCGTATCATCATGATGCTCGTGATCATCACTGACCAGTGGCAGAAACGCGCGCTGCTTCTCCTGTCTCGCCTTGGACGTCGTCGGCGACGGTGTCTTCAACCCACTGGTGCTGCTGCTGCTGTTCCGGCACTTTGCACTTGGCGAAGGACTTTCCTGCGGTCCCACGCCGGCCGCCTTGAGCGTCAACGGCGTCATGTTCACTCTGCGCTGCAGGAGCAACCGCTGTCGCTCCAGGTCTGCGGGCGTGCTGCTGTGTCGTCTGCGTCCGCCTGGCTGTTGGGTCTGCTGCAGGAGCTCCCGTTGCCGCTTCCACTCGAGAAACTGTTGCCGTCTGGGCAGCCGCTCGGGCGTCGAGGGGCGCGGCGCCTGGGACCCCGCGCCGCCTTCCTGTCCTGTCGCGCTCATTCGCTCGGGTGAGCTTTTTCCACCCGACGACGCCACTTTGCCCAATATAAGGATCTGTCTTACCTTAATCTAGGGGATTACTACAGAATTTAGTGTGGTGTAAATGTAATTCTAGGGTGAAAGAGACAAAGTTGAAGTGGACCACTGTAGCTGTGGATATAGCCGTTAGAATTCGCTAAAATACGAAATGAATCGTTTCGCTTAAGTGCGAGCTGTCGTTTTTAACGTCCGTCGTCACTCCATGGCGATTGTGTGGCTGATGGATAATGGTTGGCTGGTGGTTAACTGCGATTTGATTGCGATGTGAAATCCAAGGAGGTGTCTAACAAAGGACATCCTCTGTGGTAAAACGGAATGCGTAAAGGCGTCAGAGTGAGGCGCTTCTCTCTTCAAAGCCTTTTGAACAGAACAATAGAGAGAGACTGGCAGCATTACATGCCTGGTGCTTGCGTTTCACGACACCTCTAAGGGTCAATGCTGTGTTTGCGCCATGTTATTGCCAGTCGTCAAGGAACCAGCTGGAGAAACGGAGAGCAATCTCAGATCGCGTTTGGGTGGGTGTTCAAAGGTGATTGTGGCAATCACCATTGTCCATCCATACGCGACCACTTCCATGCACCAACGCACTATGTTTAATGTCGTCTGGTGCAATCATGAGCTGCAAACAGGCAAAAGCCGAGCCATGGAGCTCTCTCCTGATCATCGGCTAGCTGAACTGCAAGCGCAGCATCCTGTGGTCCGGCGGTCGCAAGCGCACGAAGCCGCCATCCGATGTCTCACAGAGGCCCATTTGGCCCGAGGCTGTCTTCCGAAGGACCCGCTCTATGCGGCGCGTGTTGCTCCGTCTATGCACCCTTTCCGACATTTGCTGACGACGTTTCCATGTCGCCTCAGAACCCGACAGGCCGACCGTCCGAGGTTTTTCAGTGGCAAAGTCGGACGCCGCCGAGGTTTTTCAGCGTGGCCATGTGGATGCCGGCAGCATAGAAACACGGCCTCGCGCGCATGTGCAGCACCAGACGCGCGCCTTTGGCTCTGGCTGCGGTCCATGGCGGCGACAGCTGAGCGACCAGTCCGCAACTAGACGCGATCGTCCGCCGTCACAGTACACACGCATCAGCAGCAGCAATGGCCGGCGGATTCGACCCCGAGCAGGCGCCGCTCGAAGTGGAGAACGGCAAGCAAGTAGCCATGCCCTCGGACAACCAGCATGAGGAGACCACGGCAACAGTAGATGTCGTCAAGAGCGAACAAGCCGCCAAGGAAGCGGCTGTAGAGGCAGAGGCCCAGGCCAACGACTCCTCCGCCACAGAGTCCTCGGAAGAGGGCGACAACAACGCAGCAGAAGCCAAGGAGGAGAATGCCAACCCGCAGACGCCCGACCGCAAGGACTCGTACGACCTGTGGATCGGCGAGGGTCTGTTGGACATCACGGGCATGGAGGCCATGGAGCGACTGAGCGATCTCGACATGAAGTCCATCGTGGCGGAGAATGCGCCGTTCGCTCCGATTGTGGAAGTCAAGAACGAAGACACCGCCGAAGAAGCCCACAAGGAAGAGGAGGCTGCGCCTGCACCTTCGCCTGTGTCCGCCTCGCCTTCCAGCAGCAAGCTGCTGAATTTCCTGGCCAAGGAGGAGCCCAAGGAGGTCCCGGTAGCTACAACGCCCGAACGTCCGATCGCGCCGGTCGTCCCGCCTTACTCGAGCGCGGAGAAGCGTCGCAACAAGCTGCTCGACTTCCTGGCCAACGACATTGGTGAGCAGTACTTGAACGATGTGTACAGCGAGAAGGAGCGCCAGCCGGTCGAAGTTCCGCCCGTGGAGGTGCAGAGCAAGATTGTGGAAGAGAACATCGACAACCGCCGTCCATTGGATCGCACCAAGCGCGCTAACAGCCGCCTCATGGCCTTCCTGGCCAAGGAATCTGGCGAGCGTCTGCACAAGGTGGAAGCTTCCAGCGGAGACGAGAGCTCTTCAGACCGCCATTCAGTCAGCTCTGCAGGCTCTTCGGTCAGCTCTCCTGCCAACAGTGAACAGCGCCGACGACGAAAGCCGCTGGGCTTTGTCGTCAAGCAGCTAGAGGAGAAGCCCAAGATGGTGATTTACAACCCAGACGACGCTGTTTCGCCTACGCAGAAGCTAGAGCAGTTTGTGGCGGAAGAAGCCGAGCGCAAGAAGATTAAGCGCGAACAGAAAGAAGCTGCCCGGCTTAAGGTCCTGGAGTTTCTCAAGGAAGAGGAAGCTGCTGATCGCGAGCATGCTCATGAATCGACCATCAAGTCAGTCGATGAGTCAAGCGTGGAGCGTGAGACCGTCGTTGATGAGTACGGGGCCTCCAAACTGCTGGATTTCTTGGACCACAATGAAGGAGCCAAGCAGCGCAAGATCCGTGCCACTATTATGAAGCAGAGATCCGGCTCAGATTCGAATTCTTCCCATTCTGGATCGAGCTCCACATCAAGTTCACCGAAGTCTTCAGAAACCTCGACCCCGCCTCGTCCTCCAGTGGCACCCAGTCCGTCAGGTCGTCTAACCGCCTTTTTGAGCAAGGTTCCATCTACTGCTGCCTCGCTTGCCAACAGCGACAGCAACCAATCACAGACACCTCCGGCAAAGCCTGTCTCCAAGTGGAATATGCTTCGATACATTTCGTCGAGCCACCATACCCAAGACAAGCAAGCGCAACAGCCTTCGCAAGCGAAAACATCTCCACCAAAGAATTCTCGACCAAAAACGACTGAAGTCGCAAAGGAACCAGCAAAGGTCGACGTTGTTGCTGCCCTTGCTGCAGCTTCTGTTCCGACAACAAAAGAACCAGAGGTTGCTGTTTCTACGAGTTCAGCTCCGAGCGGCCCATCTGCGAAGATGAGCGTTCTATTGGCCTCGCTAAACCAGATCACGGAAAAGTGTGAAGCGACCGAGCTGTCTGACATTTCGATAGCTCGTATTTCGACGTTGCTCAGCTCCATCAATCAGATCGTGAAGGATGATATGCAGAAGACTCGGGTTCCAGCTAGCATGATCCGTCGCCGCTCGTCAGCTGCTAACACAGCGGATTCCCCAGGAACACCAACCTGGGTGAAGACCAGCGCTGAAAGAGCAGAATTTGAGAAGAACAGTGTTACTGTATCCAAGCCAATGGCACCGACACCACGAGTGATCCTGCCTTCACCGATGCCAAGTGTGCTGAACGTGTCTGGAGAGCCATCAAGTGTGATTGCCAAGACCGTTATGGATTCTTTCCGGGTATTCGAGTCTGCACAGAACATGATCGAAACACTCTCTGCGTTCCAGACTCTGATGCGTGACTGCGGCTTGGAGAACATGGACATGAGTGAGCCTTTGCGTGTCTATCCCAAGGTTAAGGCGGCTGTTTTCAGCAAGATGGGCTTCCGCCAGAAGCAACTTTTCAAGCTCCTGGATTCGAAGCTTTCTCAGGATGTATACAAGCGCCAACCATCTGCGAACAAGCGTGTTTGCGTCATTGGTGCTGGCCCTGTTGGTCTTCGTGCTGCCGTTGAAAACGCGCTTCTGGGAGCTCAGGTTGTCTTGATTGAAAAGCGCAAGCATTTCAGCCGAGAGAACATTTTGCACCTGTGGCCGTGGGTTGTGCAGGATGTGACCAGTCTTGGTGGCAAGGTTTTCTTCCCTCAGTTCTGTCATTCGACTGCCTACTTCCACGTCGGTACTCGTCAACTTCAGTGCATTCTGCTCAAGGTTGCTCTTCTTCTTGGCGTGACGGTCTTCCCGTCGACGGCGTTCGAGGGTATCGCGCGCCCTGATTCCTCAGTCAATGGTCGCAAGTCGTACTACTCGGTTGTCACCAAGCCTCAGATCCCTTGGATGGAGTTCTCGGCCGTCTTGGGCGCTGCTGGCACTCAAGACATCCTCAGCGAGCAAGCCGGCATCAAGCGATTCGTGTTTAGCCGCAAGGAAGCCATCGGTATTGTGTGCTACTTCCCCAACTTGGGTACAACAGAAGAGAAGAAGGTGGGCGAGTTCTCGTGGACGATCCAGTTCAAGCAGCAAATGTTTGCGCGCATGCGCGAACGTGGTGTGGACCTCGAAAACATCGTGTACTACCGTGGCGAGATGCATTACCTGGTCATGACGCCCAAGCGCGCGAACCTTGTGAAGCAGGGAGTGCTGAAGTTCGACTACCCGAACACGTCTGACCTCGTCATGGACAGCAACGTGGACAAGAATGCGCTGCACATGTACGTGGAGCGCGTGGTGGATTTCCTGCAGATCCCTAAGAAGTCCACCTTCGAGCGCGTGCGCATCTTCGATTTCAGTACGCGCACTCGTGCCGACAAGGCTGCCAGTGTGTTGAGCTCCAAGGGCAAGAAGCTGTACGTTGGTCTGATCGGCGATTCGCTCATGGAACCCTTCTGGCCCGAAGGTCTGGGCACGTGCCGTGGCTTCCTCAGCGCTCTCGATGGCTGCTGGATGATCTCGCAGATCGGCAAGAAGGCCGACGAGCAGATCCTGGCCGACCGTGAGATGGCCTACCGTGTCATCCAGCACGTCTCTGGCTTCCGTCGCGAGGATCTGCAGCCCAATGTGCGGCAGTACAACGTGGATCCGAAGACGCGCTACACGGTCAAGTTCCCGCAGCTGTGTTAACACGTTGAGCCTGTTTCAGCTAACGAAAATAGTGTGTGTCGACAAGTAGTAGTCCGCGATTGGTGGAAAATAGGCCATTAATATTAGCCAATCCATTGTCATTATTGAAGTAGTACTGTTTAATGTGATAATTCGTGACATTACATAGGTCATGAAACCGCCGTCATTTAATATGTTTCAATAGAAAAAGCGCAGCAACAAAAAGGCGGGAGCATGGAGGAAGAGGACGCCGAGGCCTACGGCTTCGGGTCCTTCTCGGAGCTCTTCGACGACCGGTCGCAAGCAGCAGAGGCTCCATCTACTAAGCCACTGGATGTGGCCGCTATACAGCGCTTCTGGATGGCTGAGACCGCGCTGCAAGGCTTTCTGGAGGCTGCACCGAGTGGCTTTGAGCACGTGGCAGTCAAGTTTGACGGCGTGGCCGTGGACGGCGGACTCGGGAGCGTGTACTTTGCCCACGAGCATGTTGCTGCGGGTGCATCCAGTGGGATTGTGTGGATACAAACGCAGCGGTCGGACTCGAATGCGCAGGAGAAGCGACGGAAGCAGCTCAAGCGCTTGAGGTGGGAATGAACACTGGTGTTGCACGCTGTGATCCGCTGGCTCAATATGGCGTCTAGTGCTGGTGCAGATAGTGAAGACACAGTGCTTTCTTCGGCTGCGCTGATATTTAATAAGCAGGAAATGCAAGAGATTCGAGCTACAACGATCCAGAATACTGTTCTGGGCATTAACATAGAGCTGCAGGATGGACATCATGTGGAATTGGCCTTCATGCCAGGTATGCTGGACTCAGACGGATCGTATTGGTCAATTGGCAGACTAATGTGCTGTTGATTCAGGTCCGTTTGCCAATCCAAAGCACCGGGATGAGCTGTTGAATATTTTGACCCGTCAGAGTGAGCCTTCGCATGGTCTTTCGACTCCCAAGACGCCATCAAAGGCGCTACCATCGCCAGTTCAGTCCAAAGAATCGGCACCACAGACCAAGTCACCTGATCGCCCGACTCCAAGCAGGACGAGAACCGACGTCCGAGCTCTGATTCGCAAGTATCTGTCCTTAGCGCCGGCCAGTGAGGAGGCCATGGAGCTGGCGAAATACGTAAGAACGAGTGCTTGTTTGACCTGATCCAAAGCTCATTTTACGTGAGATTGCATGTAGGTCTATGACAAAACAGGATACCACCTTGGTCCGATGACAAAGACAGCGCCGCGATTCGCTGGAGACGCTGTGTACCGCAAGAAGAGCATGGACGAGTTGTCCGCGATGCTGGATCGCATGAACAGGGACTGGAAGCAGGCGGACATTGACCGCGAAAGCCACACGAAGACCCGATACAAACGAGATGACGACGATTTTTTTCATTACACAGACGCTGAGACTGGTGAGGGGATCTCACCTCATGAGTACGAGCAGCGATACATGCGATATCTACGACCCGAGCCAGTTGATCCGATATTGCGACTCAGCGTCTCGAAGACCTCTTCTTCTATAGGCGAATCTTCAGCTCATCGAAGACAAGAAGCTGATTCGAAAGGCCGAAAGACGTCAATAGATGCAGTCGCTGCAATGCTGGGGTTTGATATTTCCAAGAGCTGCTTGGCTGACCACGAGTTTATCCAGGCTGTCCGGACAGGGGCGCTGTGTCATCGTACTCCGGTTTGGTTTGATTTGATTGCTAACGAAGCAAGTGCTGTGCTGATAGAGCTAGACAGTCGTCTCACTTCCAGTAGTGCCCCGGAGAGCGCTGAGTGTGCACGTGTGCGGCAGGAAACGCGTGACACGTTTCGGAGGCATTGGGACGTCGTGTTTCCTCCGATTTACCAGGAGAAGGCCGGTTTGGAAGACGCCCAACTTGGAGGAGATTTGTTGGAATCGTCCTCCAGTCTTAAAGCCGAGGAGGAGCTGAAGCATTCGGCTTCTACTGATCATGATGCAGCCTTGCCGAGCACCGACACCAGCAGTGTGGCTGCAGTTGAAGAAAACATCGCAACGCGTACGAAACGAAGGCGGTCTTCTCAAGGCACCGGCAGCATAGAGTCAACGACAGTAGCCACCAGAGCCACGACTCGACGCAAGACTCGGCGACAGAGTATCGTAGGCGTCGTCCACTTCCCGTCGACACCCGAACTTAGCGCGCCCAATAGCAGCAGCAAAGGCAAGGAAGACACGCCTTCAAGCTCGCGGCGGTCTCCACGGCGCCCTCTCCTGCAGGAAACGAGCGACGTCTGCCAGTTGTGCTGCGCGGATTCTGCAGTCGTGCTCATGGAGCCTTGCGGTCACAGCGTCTGCGAATCCTGCTGGCGTCGACTGGCTCACGCTAGAGAGGATGGCGCAGACAGAAGCGAAGCTCAGTGTCCATGGGACCGCGAGTCTGTGACGAGGCAGTCTAATTAATGAGGAAACGGTTGCAGTGGAGATGGGTTCAGGAAGAAACCGCCGCTTTGGTCCACTCGTTGGTCTCCACTTGAGCTGGAGGATGTTCGGGAAGCTCCGTGCTCCACGCTTTGCCTGTGCGTCCAGCTGCTCTACTGTTGCTGTTGCCATCGCTCTCACGTGGACTGTGTAGCTGAGAACCAGCCGCCGACCAACGATCCGCTTCCGAGCGGCAGGTAAGAAGAGTCGGCCTGTTGGTGCTGCTCTAAGGGGCCTGACTTGGCTGGTGCAGACGGCGGACGATCTCTCGGAAGAAAGCCAAAGCCGCATCGCAGCGTCTGATGGAGTGGCAGCAGCAGACGCTTGCTAAGCGTACGTGCTTCAATGTGTTCTGGGCTTTGACTTACTGGACTCAAGCTGGCCCAATGTCCAGGCCAAGTGCGAGGCCAGCAGCAAGAGGACGAACGCATTGAGCTCGAGAACGAGTTCATGGCGCAGGCGACCAAGGCTCTGCCTCGAGAGCGAGTGCAGATGGCTGTGGATAGAAACTACGCTGCTGCAAGTGATCAGAGCTGGAAGAGGCTCATGATGCAGACGCTGGCCGAGCAGGAGCGGGTGCTGAGTGAGATCGAAGCCTGCACGTTCCGTCCAAAGCTCATTGCCAAGTCTTCCGATGTGGGCTCCAGGTACCTGCTGTCTGTGCCTCAACAGCCCAAGCAGGAGAAAGCGAAGCCTCCAAAGGCGACACCAAGACAGACCAAGGCTGGTTCTTCTCGCGGCTCGCTCAGCGTCTACGAGAGACTATATCGCGAGTCTCAAGAGCAGCACAAGTCCAAGGACCGACAGCGAAGCGAAGGTCGTCGCAGCACCAAACGCCTTCCAGCAGCGAGCATCGACACGTTCGTGGGGCGACAGGAAGCCGATCAACGTGGCCGACAGCAGCTGAAAGCCCAGTTGGCAGCCAAATACCGCTATCCGTTCACGCCGACGCTCTCGCCAGGCACGCAGCAGCTCTGCGTCGCGCTGCAGCAGCGCTCGATCCCCGAGATCCTGCAGCGGGACCAGGAAAAGCGCCGGCGACATCTGGCCAAGATCCTGCCTCAGGAGCAGCAGCAGCCCAAGGCCTGTGCCACCAAGAGCCCAAGGCCGTCAGCCTGTCAGACAGCAGCGCTCTGGCAGCCTATTGAGCCCTCGACGCTGGACGAACTGGTGGCCATGTTAATGGACCAGGAGCTGCGCATGAAGAGAGAGGAGAGCACAATGACAGCGTGAGAAGAAGAGAACAACTACTAACTTTGATTCTTAGGCTTTAGCAAGTGGAAAGATCCTTCAGATTGGGATGGGAATGTACTGCCTGAGGGCCATGGACGATTGGTCTGTAGCAAAAGACCAACGTGCACGAAGTCCCCTCTTCAGTTCTCCGATCCCACGCGACGCTGCGCCAGGTCCAGTTGATGGACACCAACGCAAGGTCAGGAAGCGAAACACGAGCGACTACAGCCTTTCAGCCTTGGGAACCTAGTGCTGGATCTCCTTGACGGTCTCCCACGTGAAGTCCTCGTCGTCGCGGCCGAAGTGGCCGTAGGCGGCGGTCTTCTGCATGACCGGGCGCTTAAGCTTCAGGTCGCGCTGCATCATACCCGGGCGCAGGTCGAAGTTCTTGTTGATGATGGTCACGAGGTCATCATCCGTCAGGCCTTCCTTGACCGTGCCGTACGAGTCCACGTGCACAGACAGCGGGTACGACACACCGATGGCGTACGACAGCTGCACGAGCACACGGCGGGCGAGGCCAGCGGCGACGAGCGACT
Source organism: Elongisporangium anandrum (assembly GCA_023337935.1). NCBI lineage: Eukaryota > Oomycota > Peronosporomycetes > Pythiales > Pythiaceae > Elongisporangium > Elongisporangium anandrum. The sequence continues at coordinate 9,853 of JAADXR010000179.1, read as the reverse complement.
TGGCGACCCAGCGGGCAGCGTAGGCGGCCGAGCGGTCAACCTTGGTGGTGTCCTTGCCGGAGAAGGCGCCACCGCCGTGGGCGCCCCAGCCGCCGTAGGTGTCAATGATGATCTTGCGACCGGTGAGACCGGCGTCGCCGTGGGGGCCGCCGATGACGAAGCGACCAGACGGGTTCAGGTGGTACACGGTCTGGTCGTCGAGGTACTTCTCCGGGATGACGGACTGGATGACGTGCTTCATGAGGTCAGCCGAGATCTGCTCGTTGGTGACTTCGTCGTGGTGCTGGGTCGAGATGACGACGGTGTGCACGCGCTGCGGGATCATGCGACCGCCCTCCTGCTTGTACTCCACAGTGACCTGGGTCTTGCCATCGGGGCGGATCCAGTCAAGGGTGCCGTTCTTGCGCACCTCCGTCAGCTTAGCGCCAAGCTTGGTGGCCAGCACGTGAGACAGCGGCATGAGCTCCGGGGTCTCGTCCGAGGCGTAGCCGAACATGATGCCCTGGTCGCCGGCGCCGACGTCCTCCTCGTTGGTGGCGTCCACAGACTGGGCGATATCGGGCGACTGCTGCTCAATGGCGACGATGACGTTGACCGTCTTGTAGTCGAGGCCCTTGGCCGGGTCGTCGTAGCCGATCTGCTTGATCGTGTCGCGGATGACCTTCTCGTAGTTCACCACGGCCTTGGTCGTGATCTCGCCGAAGATCATGACCATGCCGGTCTTGGCGCAGGTCTCGCAGGCCACACGCGAGTGCGGGTCCTCCGCCACGCAGGCATCGAGCACGGCGTCCGAGATCTGGTCGCAGAGCTTGTCGGGGTGGCCCTCGTTCACGGACTCGGACGTGAACAGGAACGTGCGGCCTTCGGCGACTTCGGTCTGGGTCATCTTGGAACTTGGGGGACGGACGGGAGCAAATTCCACAATGGGGTCCAAGTCTGCGGCCGCAGGTGGCCGGTGGCGGCCGTGTCAAAACAGATGAAAAACCTTAAGGATAAAACCTCGTGCGACCAGAAATTATTGGTTTGCAGGGGCTGACCGTGGTTTCAGCCAATCAGACAGGTCAGAATGAGCAGCTGAACGCAGAAGTGTGGTGCGGGTAGGGGTACCAGCGGCCATGACACAGCCAATCCTGGAGGGACGACGGACCACGTCTGCACCATAGAAAGCTCGAGAACGATCCTGCGGCCTTGTCGCCCCCGCTGTATGATGCCAGCAGTCGCAGCAGCACATATGCTTCTTCCTTCTTCTGTTAACCGCTGCGGCTGTCGTGTACGGCCGCTTGCGAGTCTGTGTCTGTGGCCTCGGCATCTCACTTGGGCCGCGTCACCTGCGGGCGGGACTCACTTGGGTCCTCAATCCCCCGTGAAAACTGATACGGATTGACTCTGGGGATGATGCGCTTGCACAGGAATTGAGGTTTTATTATCAAACACGTCAAATACGCAAACACGGGATTTGGATGCAGCCAATCAGCGTGAAGGTAGCCAAGCGTACTTAAAGGATCAGATACGGAACGATCCTCTTTAGTGAAATTGCGCCATCGAGATGAATGGCGTGCTGCCGTCGCTGACGTGGGGCACGTGGGACGCGTACACGTGGCCGCAGGCGTCCGCAGCTGCTGCAGATGAGGTCCAAGAGGCCTCTGCAGGCGCCCAGACCAGCGGCAAGAGCGCTAGGAAGCTCGAGCGGAGGAACCTGCAGGCGCCGAAGCAGTCGCAGCGATGGTTCCACGAGGTCCTGGAGCGCGTGACCTCGCTGCAGTGCGAGTACCAGTGCAATCCTCTGCTCTGCGTGCATGACGAGAGCGTGCGAGAGGATATCCAGGAGGTCATCCCCTGGACGAAGCTGCCGGATGGCATCCACCCACGAGACGGCAAGCTGCCGCCTCTGAGAGCGCGCAACAAGCGGCTGCAGGTCGACAACCTCGCGATCTGTCTCCAGCGACTGCTCAAGTAAGCCTGTCGCTCCGTTCCTCTGCGTAAGCGTACTCACGTAGCTACTGAATTAGACCTGGAGACGTTGTGGTGGAGTTCTGCGCAGGATCGGGCTACGTGGCGCTGCCTCTGGCCTGCCTCTTCCCGCAATGCACCTTCGTGCTGCTGGACAAGAAGGAGCGGTCACTCGCCATCGCCAGCGAGCGCATCGCAGCAGCGGGACTCACGAACGTCGAGATCTTCTGCGGATTCATTGACGGTATGTAGGAGCAGATCTCTCTCGCCTGATGAAGAGCTACTGTAATGGGCTCTTTAACTGCGCAGAGTACGACAAGCCGTTCGACGTCGGGATCGCGCTTCATGCATGTGGCGAGGTGCGTCAGCCTCTTGTTGTAGCTGTAATTGATCTCCAATTGACCGACTGGGCGCATTGATAGGCGACTGATATGGTCATGGACAAATGCCTGCGCTCTCGAGCGGCCTATGTGCTGGCGCCTTGCTGCGTGGGCAAGATCAAGCTGAGCGCTCTCGAGTACCCAAGATCCCGCGCTCTAGCTCAGGAACTCAGTCGGACTGAGTACGAGGTGCTGGCCAAGGCGGCCGACTTCGGCCACAACATGAGCCACGCTGTGGCGCAAACGGAGACCAACCAGCGACGACGTCGATGCAAGAGCATGCTCGAAATCGATCGCAACCAGCGTGCACGAGAGGCGCAGTACGAGACCTTCATGTTCGTCATGCACCCTCACGACGCCACGCCCAAGAACGACATCCTTGTGGGCATTCCGCTGCCCACAGAGCAAGCCATGGAGCCTCGTGGCTTTGAGATGTCCTGCTCCCTGCCACTCTCAGACGCTCTTGTGAACCGGGTGCTCTTTGGCGGATGATGATCGAGATACAATAGAGATACTACATGGAGGAGGAATCCCTTGCATTTCGCTGTCTATGGTACACACGCCGACTCGGCGCATTGTCTATTTGCTCTGCTGCTGTGACGCTCGCACGCGCTGCAGTAAAGCGGCTGCGCTCTCCTTGCTGAAGTCGCGGCAGTTGATGAGCGTGAGCGTCGGCTGCCTTCGGAAGGTCATGATGCCCTCGAGCGTCATGAGAGCGAACTGCATCTGCGCCGCCCACTTGTGGGCCACACTCGGTCGCGTCTGCATGGCCTGCACGAACTCCCCGCAGGACACCCCCATGAGCCTCTCCACGAAGACCGGATCCACTCGCACCTGCTGCACTGACGTGCAGTCGTCGATGAGCACTTGCAAGTCGTACGCGCCCGTCTGGAACTGGAAGCTCGCGACGGACTTGAGGCACGCGCGAACGTCCACTGTGCCAGAGGAATCGTTGATCGCCAGTGTGCGAGTAGCTGGATTAAAGTACTGGAAGGGCTGCTTGGGGTCATACCGCCTTGCTGGAGGAGCCATCGGGGGCGGAGTCGTCAGCAACGAGAAGCTCACGGATTCTGAAGAAGCAAGGCTGTCACTGTCGATCACGATGGGCTCCTGTGGTGGAGCGCCGCTGGTGGAGGTCTCTACCCGATGCCGCTTGCGAGCGCGGGTGTTGAGGTCTGCGCGAGGCAGACGCGGTGTGGTGGGGCTGTAGAACAGGTGCTGCACCGTCGGATCTGTGTCATCGCTGTTGCAGTCGTCGTCAGAAGAGACCACGTCCACAAATACTGCAGGTGGCTTTGCTGCAGTTGGTGCAGGTCGCACTGGGTTGGCGTTCTGTAATGGCGGAGGCGCTTGGTACTGAGGCGCTCTCATGGCCACCGGAGGACGCGTAGTGGGCGTCTGTGGTGGCGGAACCAAGTGAGCTGGAAGCTGCGGAGGTCGAGGCGGTTGAGCACTGGCTGGTCTGTTCTGAGCTGCTTGTGGAGAGTTTCTTGTCGGCGCTGCTGTGAGTTGCGTTGTCAGCAGCGCAGCTGAATACGCGCCACCAGCCCCATTGGGTCTCTGCACCACAGATGCCACGCTGTTCTTGGCTGCCTGCTCCAGCAATTCGTTGCCTGACAGTCCAAGCAGGTGGCAGTTCTGAGGCGTCAGCAGCATCAGTCCATGACGGAGATCGACGTTTTGCACCACCACCTACAAGAGCCAAGGAATGGATTAGACTCTCATCCAGGCCATAGACTGCTATAAACACTCGCACTTTGGTGCCTCGAAGAGTAGAGACACTCAGATGCGGCAGCCATCGGAACTCGAAGCCGAAAGCCAGTTGGTGGCCGTCAGTAAAGCAGAGCTTCAGCGTTCTCGTGGGGCCCTTGCTGTCTTCAGTGCGATGCTCAGCATTCGCTCCAATGTTCACCACGTCCACGATCTGCACAATAGACAGACAGGCAATAGAACCATAAGTACTATACCAACGCCAGCAATGCTGAAGCCTGCGACGGACCTGCAGAATGCAGGCGCCCTGGATGGTGACGCCGTTGAGCTCCGCCACGTCAGGCGGCAGCATGGGTCTGCAGCTCACGTGCAGATCCTCCTCCAGCAGCCGGCCCAGGAGGAAGTCCGTGTACTGGTCCGGCCTTTGCTGCAGACTTGCGAAGGCCTGGAACTGCTGCGCCTCCCACGCGGGCGCCATACCTTCGTACAGCAGCCGCCGCGCGCCATCGGCCGATCTTGTGCCCATTTGGTCTGACCGCTCCCGCCAAAACCAACCCCACGCCTAAATTCGTACTTTGTATGGATATGAACTGTACACGATCTTATATCAGCTTTGAGAAGAGTGTAGTACCGTAGACACAGGCAAACGCGATAGAGCAATAGTAGCGAATAGTGGCCCCTGGAGCAAATTTCTCATTATCACAGTTTGCTGCAAACTGTGAACGGATGGAATGCGTTGCGTTGACTAAAGCCTCGATTGTCTACCGTGGCGACATGCGTTTGCTTCAGGTCCAGTGATTAATGCATGTGGATCTACTGGTTGACGCGTGTGAGTCGAAGGTTACAGCTTTTGATGCGCAGGTTAATACAGACCGCAGTTTGTCATACTACGTAGTAGAAACGGTGTCTATTACGTCAAGAGTCTCTCCTTCTGGCGTGTGGTGGACAATGTGAACTGATTAAAGAGCTTTTAGTATTAGCGTGCGGATGACATTCGGCTCAAGATTTGGTGTGTGATCCTTGCTCTGCCAACGTATGCCCGTCGCTGCCCCTGACGTCACCATTGGCGCTCAGGACGGACATGTGCAGGTTGAAGCAGCGTGACAACTGATCTCCATGGATGCAAAATCCAGCACGGAAGAGAATCCAGGCCTCTGGTCAGCATAGCTCCTCCCATAGAGAGAGTCATCCGATACTGTACCGCTGAACCCATGCAATCCAATGCATCTGCTGTTCGGTGCAAAGGACAGACTTAAAGGATACGCCCTGAATCTGGGTCACTTGAGATTCTTTCGCATGGTCAAACAGTCAATCTATGATCACAACATCATTTTCCATGCAGATCGTGACTTCAGACATTCACATTACGAACTTTCGACTAAAGCTCGTGGTAAGTCCTGAGGATGTAGCCCAACCCAAAGATCGAGAAGACTGGCGATTCTTTTTCTGGTTCGCTGTTGATCGGAATGCGAGAGAGTCATACGCCCAAGAGCAAGCCAAGCCAAGCCATGCTCATGATGATGCTCCCGTTTCCATTCTCCTCTAGGACTTCCTCTCCCTTCGCCTTTCAGTTCGACTGTCTCTTGAACGAAAATCCAGTCGGCGGAATTTACCCAAAATACCCACGAGTCACCAAACCACTCAAACCGCCTCTCGACTAAAGAATAACCGTAACCTTTTCTTTCGCAAGAGGGGGTAGGTTGTGTTCCCTCACCTGGTTACGCTCCATCGCGTTGCAACGGTTGCGTTCAGCGTCAGAATCGCAATCCGCCGCTTGGGCTCAAGAGGTCTCCTTCCTTTCTTCTTCCAGTCTCTCCCCCCAGTCTCTCGGCCATGCACACGCGCCAGGCCAACGCCGTCATCCGGCGCTCGCGCACGCTGGACACCGAAACCTCCGCCGCCCTGCAGCGCATAGCTCTGTCCAAGTCCTCCGAGCGCATGCCGCTGCTGCCGACCGTGGACGCCGACGTGGATTCGGCCACCAGCGACGATGGCGCCGCGGTCGACAAGTGCGCCGACATGGACGCGCCGCTGACCTGGAGCCAAGACCTGGCCACCATCCGCGAGATGGTGCTGGGTAACTACCTCAACCTGCTGCTGCTCTTGGCGCCGCTCGCGCTGTGGTCGTACCTGGCGCAATGGGGCGACGTCTGGGTCTTCGTCTTCAACTTCCTCGTGCTCATCCCGCTGGCCAACATGCTGGGCGAGGCCACCGAGTCGCTGGCCTACCACACGGGCGAGACCATCGGCGGCCTCGTCAACGCCACGTTCGGCAACGCCGTGGAGGTCGTGGTGGCCGTGTTCGCGCTGCGCAAGGGCGAGATCGCCGTCGTGCAATCGTCGCTGATCGGCTCGGTGCTGTCGAATCTGCTGCTTGTGCTCGGTTGCAGCTTCATCGCTGGCGGCTTCGTGTCCAAGGAGAACCACTTCAACGCCGTGGGCGCCAGCGCCAACTCGTCGCTGCTGATGCTGGCCAGCTTCGGCATGCTGCTGCCGTCGTACATCTACTACTTTTCCGACCACGAGTCGGAGACCGATCGCATGGAGAGCACGCTGGCGCTGTCGCACATCGCGGCCATCTTCCTACTGTTCATGTACCTGCAGCTGCTGTACTTCCAGCTGCACACGCATCTCGATCTGTTCCAAGTCGACGAGTCGGAGGAAGAGTCCGTGGATCTGTCCAAGCGCGCCAGCGGCACGCTGCTGCTGGTCGCGACGTTGATGGTCGCTGTCTTCTCCGAGTTCCTGGTCTCCTCCATCGACGGCTTTGGCCAGCAGCTGCGCGTGAGCAAGTCGTTCATCGGTATCGTGCTGCTGCCCATCGTGGGCAACGCCGTGGAGCACGTCACGGCCGTCAAGGTGGCGCTGAACGACAAGATGGAGCTGGCCATGGGCGTGGCCGTGGGCTCGGCCACGCAGGTGTCGCTGTTCGTGGTGCCCGTGGTCGTGATCGCCGGCTGGATCATGGGCCAGCCCATGACGCTGGCCTTCCCGCAGTTCGAGATCCTGGTCTACCTCATGGCCATCATCATCACGTACGCCATCATCGCTGACGGCAAGTCCAACTGGCTCGAGGGCTCCATGCTGCTCACGACCTACGCGCTCGTGGCCATCGCGCTCATCTGGGTGCACATCCCAGCCGACCCATAAGCATAACCCACGCACATGCATGCACCTGGATGCCATGCATTCCCAATACAGTAACTAATTAGGAGCGAGCAGTATTTTAGGACAATCAGAGCGTAAATCTCACAGTCACTATTTGAACATCTACCTCGGATTAGTGACCTCGTGCATGCTCATCAAAGTGCGAAATGAGTCGACGGATCGCGGGGCTGTGGCTGTGGCTGCTGCTGGCTCTGCTGCTGCTGCAGGACCGCGTGGGGGCCACATGGGACGCCGAGGAGGAGGACGAAGAGGACGAGGCCGACGGCTTTGACTTCTTCTCCGATGACGTACGTACTGCCAGCAGGGCGTTAAGACAGAGAGAGCTGACTCGCTTTGGATCGCCCAGCTGCCTGAAGACGTGGTGGAAGTGGAGGTCTGCGCAGACCAGACGTGCGGCGCCAAGGAGGCCACTGACGTGATCGAGTCGGTCTTCACTCGTGGGCTCGTGACCAAGAAGCCCAGCGCGCAGTCCATCCTCAAGGTGCGTGCTGTCTCCGGTGTCTAAAAGCCCAGATGAGCAGCTACCGACGGCCATTTAATCCTCATTAGGAGCACAACCGTGTGGGGACTGAGGCTGAACAGAGCAAGAAGTTCTTTGGTGAGACGCTGGGCTACGTCACGCCCTGGAACAACCGAGGATATGACCTGGCCAAGCGCTTCCGGACCAAGTTCACGTACATCTCGCCTGTGTGGCTGCAGATCCGAGAGAATCCGCAGACCAAGACGCCCATCATCACGGGGAAGCACGACATCGATCGCCAGTGGATGCGTGACGTGCAGGGCGACAAGGCCACCGGCCCAGCCATCGTGCCGCGCGTGGTCTACGAGCGCAACAAGCTCTCCTCCTCCGACGTGCCGATCATCGGTGACATGCTGCTTGAGCTGGTCCAGGAAGAGGGGCTGGACGGCATCGTCTTTGAGGTGAGACTGGCATCGTTTGGCATCTGCAGCTGTGTTGCAATGGCTGGTGCTGAATATGTATTGGTGTAGATCCCGGTGTCGCCTGGGACGATGGACATGCTGCTTCAGATCGGCCAGGCGTTCGTGGACATCCACAAACTCTTCATCGTGGTGCTCACTCGCAGCTCCACCAAGGGAGATCTTCCAATCACACACGAGCTGTTTACGCAGCTGCTGCCTGTCGTGCACCGGTTCTCTATGAACGCGTACGACTTCCTGAAGCCTGGCCCGAACGCACCGCTGCCGTGGCTGGAGAACACGCTGCTTATGCTCACAGCTGAAGAGAAGGCGAAGATGCTGCTAGGCGTGCCTTTCTACGGCTACAGCAACAATGGTTGGTGTGCGTCGTATTTACGCCGTAGCTGGTTTTACTAACAGGATATTCTATGTCAATCTGGCAGATGCCGTCGTCGGTTCGTCGTATCTGGAGTCGTTGCAAGAAGATGACACGCCCTCAACGCTTCGCTGGGACTCAAGAGCGCACGTAAGCTTCTGTTCCTTTGCTCCATATACACGGAATAAAACTAACTGCTTTGCTGTAGGAATGCTATCACACGTACACTGCTCAGAAGGACGGAGAGCGCCGCACCGTGTACTACCCGTGCCTGCAGTTCTTGCACGAGCGCTTGCAGATGTACGAAGAGCACGGTGTCGGTATCGCTGTGTGGGAGATTGGCCAAGGTAAGGATGGCTTGCAAATGCCAATCAAAACGCCTCGATGAGATGACTGACATCTCTGAATTTTAGGCCTCGACTACTTCTTCGAGCTGCTATAAGTCGTCATTTCAAGCGATCACCAGTTTTGCACGATTCATGTAGCGGCCTATCAACTCAACATGAACGATCGATGAAAAAGCACACCCTTCGATTCGCTGCTTAATTCATTAAAAATTCCATTAGCTCTACGGCTTGCTCTAAGCGAAAAGAGGGAATAAAATAACACCCAGCTCCATACAAAAAAAACTCGAGAGAATGCCAGTGTTGTGCTACGACAACTGCTCCTCAACAGCAGCAGCAGCATCCGAAGCGGCAGTGAGGGCACCAGCTGCAGAACTGCCCGTCAAGTCAGAGAGCCCAAGATTTTGAATCGCACCTGCTTTTCGACTGATGTTCACAAACTCCGTCAGCACTTTGCGAATGTCGTGCAATGAATCTACTGCGAAGGACCACGAATGCGGACCACCACTGTGCTGAACGTCAGTGCCGACAACGACCGTGAAAATCGAGACATTTTCCGCCATGCGCACTGGCACCTTGTGTAGTCGACTGAAAGCCACCTTGTTGTCTTCGTCTACAGTGCGTTCAAGTACAAAATCGTCGTCATCACTGGTCTGGCCATCTACAGGCTCACTGGGAGGCGGTAGATGATCCTTTCGCTTCTGAGTCCTGCTAGAATGCCGTGTTTTAGCCTCTTTACCATTAGAGCCCGTTGCTTGACCGTTGTTCTTCGAAAATCCAGTGCCAAGGCTTGTTGAACGCGTTAACCGAGTCCCACGCGCCGAAAGAATTTCGTGTATGCGTTCCGTATTTGCTGCCGCTGCTTTGGCTTCAGCAGCTTGCTTGATTTTCTCATGGCGCTCATTAGACTCACGCACCAACGCATTCAATGTTTGGAACATTTGGTCATCGGTCACATCGTCACAGACACAGAGCACAAAGTCCACTTCGTGCTGTTGTTTCTTCTT
>JAADXR010000178.1:0-54056 GCA_023337935.1 Elongisporangium anandrum | reverse complement strand
TGTGACCAAGTGTCAAAACAGTATAATTGACATAATTATTGACAGAAGTTGAATTTGACAGCAAAGAAGGTTGTAATCGTCTTGTCTCTTGATTCGCTATAAAACGATGTAATTTGAGCCAATAGAAATGAGTTTTTTTTTTTTTGGACATCGAAAAAAGGGTGTGTCCCAAAACCTCTGACGTGGACTGTATGTACTGCTTTATGGAAATTCCTCGCACCATGAGTGATGCTGTTGGAAGATTCGAGATTTTCTTCTCGACACTACGAAGTCTGGTCGGGTCTGGTGTTGGATTTGGATTATGCCCCCGCCACAGAGTCGTAATCAGTGACGTCACCACCCAAGGCCACTGTATCACTGATTGGCACCCGAAGAGAAGAGCACAATCATGAACCCATTTCGTGGAAGGAACGCTCCCTTTGGAGGCTTTCCAATAGTTCTAGCATGGGTCTTTGGCTCACAATCCAATCCAACCATGACCAGCTACCCCAAGATCAAGCTCACGTACTTCGACGTCGCCGCCCGAGCCGAGGCGGTCCGTCTGGCCTTCTTCATGGCGCAAGTGCCGTTTGAGGACGAGCGCGTATCTTCGCTGCAGTTCAAGTCCATCAAACCCTCGCTTCCGTTCCTCCAGGTACCGGTGCTGGAGGTGGACGGCCAGGTCTTCGCAGAGTCGCAGGCCATCTTGCGCTACGCCGGTCGTCTGGCCAAGATGTACCCAGTCAACGATCCTCTGGCCGCCGCCAAAGTGGACGAGATCCTGATCGCACTGAACAACCAACTGCTGCAGGTGTTGCGGCCGTCCTTCAGCGAGAGCGACCCGGAGAAGAAGCGCGTGATGCGCGAAGAGCTCTCGACCACGGCACTGCCTCGTGAACTGCGTCTGCTGGACGCACGCCTGGCCAAGATGCAGACCATGCCGGCATTCAGCGAGATTGGGATCCATGACCTCGCTCTCTACGTCACAGTGCAGATGTTCCGCTCCGGATTCCTGGACCACATTCCTACGACACTCACTGACGGCTTCGAGCACGTGATGAAGAGCTTCCACAAGGTGACGAGTCATCCCAAGTTCATCGAATGGAGCAGCATCCAGCGTCTCCCGAAGCTCAAGCTCAAGCTCACCGCACCAAAGGATCATGGCCGCGCAGATCCCATCCGTTTGGCTCTTCACCTCGCCGGCATTGAATTCGAGGACGACCGCTGCAGCCAGAGTGACGAACTTGTGCTCAGCGCCAATGAGGAGCGTATCTCGTACGCTTCGCCGATCTTACGGTACGCTGGCACCCTCGCAGGTCTGTACCCAGCCAACGATTTGGTCATCGCGCTCCGCATCGATGAGATCTTCTCCGTCATCAATGACATCTATTCGCTCTACAGAGCCGTGGATATTGAGCAGGACGCTGACAAGCGAGCCGCTCTGGCCGAGACGACTGCGACCGTGAAGATTCCTGAGAATCTGCGTCTTCTGGACGCTCGCGTGGGTCAGTGGAGCGCCGCGCATGCCGTCAGCGGATCCCTCACCGTGGCTGATCTGGCGATCTTTGGGCTTCTGAAGGACCAAAAGAGCGGAGAGATGGCCAAGGTCAACACGGAGCCTTTCCAGCAGCTCACGCGCATTCATGACCTCGTCGTCGCGCACCCGAAAGTTGTGGAGTGGTACAAAGCTCCAATCCATTGAACGGCTCCAGTGGATTGAAAGTAGTAGGTTGTAGAAACGTACTTCCACAGTTAACGTTTGATGGCCATAACTGAATTCTCAACCCACGTCCTAAGACCTCAAATGCCACCCCAGAAGATCCGTGCCGCTCGTGCATCGATACGGAGGCAGGGAGGATTTGTTTGTGCGCGAGTGCTACGACAAGTACTACGCGATCGTGAAGACGCTTTTGTTGGAGAAGAAGGAGCAGTGTGTGACGCTGACTGGGACGCCCGGTGAGGAACTCTTGTGTGCAAGAATGGCTACGGGTCCCAGTCGTTGTGACTTGAGTGTGGATCTGCGTAGGCATTGGCAAGTCCGTGTTCTACGCGTACTTCTGAGATCGGTTCCGCAAGAAGCACACGGAGACGTGTATCATCGCGGGGTCTTACGAAAGGAAGCAAGTGAGCGACCTTGCCATCTTCACAGGCAAAGACGAGCCCAAACGTCCGGCCTCTTCGTTTGAAGTAAACGATATGATCCACGGGGCGTTGATTGAGGCTTTTGAGGCAAAGACGAAGGTGATTTTCTTGTGCGACGGATCACCAGGAAGACCTCCAAGTGACGGCCAGGCGGTGGAATATACGAGCCCAAACGAAGACTGGCTTAGACTCGTCGAGAAGGATCACTGTACGTATTTCATGCCGCTCTGGACACTCGACGAGCTCCGACAAGTAGCTCTGGACCTAGGGTTGCCACTCAACGACGACACCATCGAGGCGCGGTTCGAGATCTTCGGTGGCGAGGCGCGCTACTGCTTGAATCTCGATCCATCCAGGGTGGAAGAAGGCGTTCATACGTTGCGTAAAGCAATTGATAACATTTCCAGCTTCGAGGACCTTCGAAATCTCCTCTGCTTAAAGGAGAATACCGCCACGAGCCACCGCTTGTTACATTCCGTTCCCAATGAGAACGGAAAAGAGGATTCGACCAAGTTCGCGTCGACGTTTGTGATCCAGAAGCTCTCAGAGCGAATGCTCGTGCTTACAAACCGCAACAAGGAATCCATGCGGCTGTGCTTTTCCGCTGTTCCATTAGCTGGTGCTCTGTTTGAGCATGCGCATGAAGCATTTCGCCACAACCGCAGGCTCCAAGCGCGTTTCCTACTACCGCTCCACGAAGCTCCTCCATCGCCCGTGGACACGAACGACGTGGTTTTTGCCATCGAAGCGACTGAGACTATCGATGAGTTCGACTCGTCTCCGTCATGTATCACGCGTGAGCCGTACCACAGACCGAAAGTCAAGAGTTGGGAGTCGATAGACGCGTTCTACTTGAAGAAGAAAGATGTCCCTGCGAGCCATGAGGTGACTAATAAGGAGGCTGCGCAGTGGAACAGCCTTCACCGTCTCCTGCTGTTCCAGATGACCGTCTCGATTGTCCATGAAGTGAATCCATCCGACACCATCGCTGTGCTGGCCAAGTTGGGTCTGTTGGAGGACGTGGCCAAAGACCCTGCTCGAGTGGCGCTCGTGTTTGTCGTGCCGAAGGACCTCCTGGACAGCTACAAGCGTGTCGTGGAGTCCGTCATTGGAACAGACAAGGTCGATACGATCAAGGGCATTGGGAAAACCACGGCAACCATGCTCAAGAACGTGTACAGCATCGAAACGATTGACGAGCTGACGTCAACAGCTCAGAAGTTTCGGAACGGAGATCTTCATGTCGAACCCAAAGACGAGATGTACTGGACGCGAGCTATGAACAGTTGGGAGGCGCACGGTCAGCCCCAGCGAGATGCGAAGTATGGGGCGGCCATGGCGAAGATCCCTCAGTATGAGTGCACGTGGGAGCAGTAGCTGCTGGAGTGTCGGGGTTAATTGCTGCGTACTGAAGCAATCAATCAAACTGCTGAGTTCAAACGCCATTGATAAAACTTACTACGTAGTATGCATCGCTTAAAGCTTCGCGAGCTTGACCACAAGCTTGCCGTTGTTCTTGCGCTCGTACATGTAGTCGATGGCGTCGGCCACCTGCTCGAGCCCCTCGAACTGGGTCGAGTCCACGTCGGCCTTGAGCTTGCCGTCCTTGATCAGACCCAGCAGCTTCTGCATGTGCGGGTGGTACAGCTCCGCGTAGATGCTCGAGATGAAGCCACGCAGCGAGGCCGCGCGGAAGAGTAGCGTGTTGGTCAGGTCGCTGGCGAGCATCTGCTTGCTCCTGTCCACCTCGTGGTAGCCGGAGATGGCGCCGAAGAGGATGATGCGGCCCTTGATGGCGATGTTGTCCACGGCCGCGCGCAGCATTTCGCCGCCCACGGTCTCGAACACGAGGTTGACGCCCTTGGGGTACTCGGTCTTGAGCACCGTGGCCACGTCTTCCTTGTTGTAGTTGATCACGCGGTCGCAGCCGAGCGACTTGAGCAGCTCCGCCTTCTCGTCCGACGACGTCGTGCCGATCACGTGGTTGCCGGCCAGCTTGGCCAACTGCACCACGAACTGACCGGTGCCGCCGGCAGCAGCAGTGACCAGAATGGTCTCACCAGTGCCCATTTCGCCAACGGTCTCGAGCGCGATGGAAGCCGAGGAGCCGCACACGATCAGCGGCAGCACGTTGGGCGTCACGGCCGGGATCTTGACCAGCGACGTGACCGGCACTTCGGCGTACTCCGCAAACGCTCCGAGCTCTGCAACACGAGAAGCATCAGTCAGTAAAGAGCTCTTCGTGATCCAAAGACAGAGCCAAAGGACGTACTTCGGTAGCAAACGGCCTCGCCCACGACGGCGTTGGTCACGCCCTCGCCGACTTCGACCACTTCTCCGACTGCATATCACGAGAGGAGCAAGGCGTCAGCATCAGACCCATTGCAGCAGCAGCAGAGCGGAACGTACCGGCATCCAGACCGCAGCCAAAGGGCGGCGGCAGCGGGCCCGTGTAGGCGCCGTTGGTGATGTTGACATCGGTGGCGTTGATGCCCACGTAGTGGTTCTTGACCACGACGCTGCCGGCCGAGGCCGTGGGCAGCGCCGCCTCCTCCACGAGCTTCGTGGCCTTGCGGAAGTCCGTCGACTTGGTGTGCACTTCGAGTCGCTTGAAGCCTGGCATCTTGGTGGCGAGTTGGAGAATGAACGACGTTGAGTCGACTCAGGATACGGTTGAAGACCCGCGGGTTGGTGACCCGGAGACAGGTCAGTCAAACCCGCTGACGTCAGCCAGTTTGATAGCGAAACCCAATGACAACGAACCTATCTTAAAGAGGTTATGTGGATTTTCAAAATGTGTCCAATGACAAATCGCACCTAAATGAAAGAGGCAACTTGATTTCGTAAACGCCGCAAACGTGACCAGACCATTTGTCTTATGCGATATCACATAGTTTTGCCCAATCAAAACCTCGTAAAAGAAAACAGAGTTTCAGCCAATGAATGCAAGGAAGCCTACGCATCCAGCAGAAAGCCATGAGACGAGCAGCTCCATCAGTGGCTGGACTGGCTGCGCGGCGCTGGTTCTCTGCGTCCGCAGCCTCCGGATCCAGACGCAGAGGCGTGAACCTCACGGCCTACGCGTCTCCGCTGCTGCTGCGTCTGCATCCGGATGCCATCCAGCGCCACTCGGCCGACATGGCGCTCGAGAACGCCGAGGCCATGAAGCAGCTCAACGCCTACCTGGCGCTGGCCAACGACGGCTGCAACAACGACGCCTTCCGTGCGCGCAAGCAGCTGCTGTCGCTCTCGCAGACGCATCGCGCAGCTGGCGATTCCGACGAGTACGTGGACGAACGAGAGGCGCCGCTGCACTTCCCGCTGCAGTTCCATGTGCTGGGGCACGAGCAGCCGCCCAAGGCCGTCAAGTACGTCATCCAGGTGCCCAGCGCCCTGGTTAGACGGACGCTGATTGCTCCGCACACTGCGCAGCAGGATGAGGACGCTCCATTGGCCCGCGCCTGGCAGCGAGCCACAAAGCGCGTGCTGCAGGATCTGTTCCAGTTGGCCGAGATTCCGCTGGTCATTACGCAGGAAGGCGACGCTGATTCGGACGGCGATGCCTCCAGCCGCACGACCAAGACACAACTGGCCTTGTGGCTGGAAGAAGAAGACACGCCAGAGCGAGAGCATGGCCTGAACGTGGCGTCGTACAACCGAAGGCAGCAGCGCGAACACGAGGACTTCGACAAGACGTTTCTCCAGATGCTCACACGTGAGAAGAACATCGTCCACACGCTCACGACTGGCATGGAAGACGGTCCGACGGCGCAGCATGGCGTGCTCATGAGCCTGATCTCGCAGCGGGTGGTGCTGCCCAAGCTGGAGGACCCCAAAGCGAAGCAGTACGTCTTCAACTGGATCGCCAACTTTCTGCTGATGAACTTCATGGAGCTGCGTCTCCACAGCCTCGTGTGGAATAAGGTCACGCTGCTCGTCACCCTGGAGCCAACCACAGACAACAAGCCTGAGGTCATGTGGGATCAGGACCATCCAGAGCAAGGTATGGGCATTCTCATTCCTGCTGGAATGGAGGTGGGCGACCTGGTCGAGTGTCTGGCTGAGAATCTGGAAGAGCTGGATCTGGCATTAGATGAGAAGGCGTATCGCCAGCAACGCGCTGCCAAGGGCGCAAGTCAGATGAAGCAGAAACCGCAAAAGAAGAAGCGTCGTAAGCACTTTTTCGCGGAGGAAGTCGCAGCACTGTATCGAAGACGCTAACGTAGACTCCAGTTGAAAGAAGAAACAGTTTTTACGGTGTGTGCTTTTGTTTTACTGATCTCACTAGCCTGACTTCTAATTGGTATGTGCCCTCATCTGTACAATCAGAGATGCCCAACAACAGCGTACCACTCCACAACTTTTGGGTGCGCGACGACGAGGTCATGAATGCGCGTGAGCTGCTGGAAAGGCTCCGTGTTGACCTTGGCCATCTCTCCGTTCTTGTGGTCCTTCAGAAGCCCAAAGATCGCCAGATCAGCCACAGTGAGGGATCCACTGACGGCATGAGCAGCGTTCCACTGACCCACACGAGCGTCCAGAAGACGCAGATACTCCGGAATCTTCACAGTCACAGTCGTCTCGACCAGAGCGGCTCGCTTGTCAGCGTCCTGCTCCAAATCCACGACTCTGTAGAGCGAATATATGTCGTTGACGATAGAGAAGATCTCGTCGATGCGGAGCGCGATGACCAAACCGTTGGCCGGGTACAGACCTGCGAGGGTGCCAGCGTACCGTAAGATGGGCGAGGCGTACGAGATGCGTTCTTCATTGGCGCTGAGCACAAGTTCGTCACTCTGGCTGCAGCGCTCGTCTTCGAATTCAATTCCGCCAAAGTGAAGAGCCAATCGGATGGGATCATGATCCTTTGGTGCGGTGAGCTTGAGCTTGAGCTTCAGGAGACGCTGAATGCTGCTCCACACGATGAACTTAGGATGGCTCGTCACCTTGTGGAAGCTCGCCATCACGTGCTGGAAGTTGTCAGTGAGTGTCGTAGGAATGTGGTCCAGGTATCCAGTACGGATCATCTGCACTTTGACGTAGAGAGCGAGGTCATGGATGCCAATCTCACTGAACGCCGGAACGTTCTGTATCTTGGCCAGGCGTGCGTCCAGCAAACGCAGTTCACGAGGCAGTGCCGTGGTCGAGAGCTCTTCGCGCATCACGCGCTTCTTCTCCGGGTCGCTCTCGCTGAAGGACGGCCGCAAGACCTGCATCACTTGGTCTATTGCAATCAAGATCTCGTCCACTTTGGCGGCGGCCAGAGGATCGTTGACTGGGTACATCTTGGCCAGACGACCAGCGTAGCGCAAGATGGCGTGCGACTCCGCGAAGACCTGGCCGTCCACTTCCAGCACCGGCAGCTTGAGGAACGGGAGAGTGGGCTTCAGGGCCCTGAATACTGACAGCGACGTCACGCGCTCGTCCTGGAACGGTACTCGCGCCATAAAGAAGGCCAGACGGATCGCATCGCCTCGAGCGGCGACGTCGAAGTACGTGAGCTTGATCTTGGGGTAACGGACCATGGCGAGTCGGATTCTGCTCAGGGATGGAGCAGGTCCAGCACCGACACCAAAGTTAATTTGATTATGACCCATTGACTCTGGCAGTAATCAATGATGCAAATTGAGCCGGTCACTGATTAGGACTCACTTGCAGGGGCCTAATCCAAAAGGCAAACACACTGCACAAGCAGAAAGCGATCTCGAATCTTCGAGTGTACAGCAATGGGTGTTACACACAACAAAATTAAAAGGCGGACGACACAAAAAGACGGGAAAAGATAAATATCATGAACGAACTGTGTTAAGTCGCAGTGAGTGCGGGAATCACGACAGCAAGAAGCAATGGAGACTCGGAGATCACAATGTGAGATTCTCTCTCCATTCGCGCAGCTTGAATTAAGAATTTCAGCCGATCGCGTATGCCACTGGTTGGCTTTAAAAGTCTCACGAGCAATGTCGGTCGCGTGTACCACTTTAACTTGAGTGCTTTACCCAAGACCGAACCGGCCTACATCCGCAGCCACGCTTGCTTCACCGTCTGGATCTGCCTCAATAGTGGTTTGGGGAACTCAAGCCAAATCTGTACGCCACGCTGGATACAGATTTCACAGGCTTCACGACGGATTAGACACCAAGCGAAGCACCAAATACGAGAAGAGCAGACGATTAAACAATATGGACCACGTGTTGTTTTCCTTGTTGTATCTTAATTCCAATTCATAAAGCCTTGTGCTGTGATCAGCACCAAGTCGCTTAACTCAATATATTCCGGCCTTAGCTAAACGAGTGTCATACAGATGCCCCACTTGATCGAATCACAAAATCATATTTCTTCGATCGCGCTTGATATTCATCCTTGTGACTGATGCGATCTGAATCCATAGAGCTCCCTACTGGCGCCTGAAATCGCAATGAATCCATTAGTTTTTGCCAAACGGTGAATATACTACTTTTCCTCTGGAATAATATCAAATATCGCTCCAAATGTGATTATCAGTTCTTCCGAACTCATAGAATTGCCACTGAAGATGTTTCCGCCTTTACTTTCAACAACAAACAGTGAAAGTGGAAAACAATGTCACGTAAATGTATTCCTTCATCGCATTGAAACATCCACAATCACGGCAGGATAATCCGCAAAGTGGAATTTCAGGGTGCATATCCATTGCGAACGAAGATCACTCTCTGGAGGATTTTAATGTCGCAGGATAAACATCACGAACAATCTCTGCGAAGTCTGAGCACTGAAGGTAGGAATGACGACAGCAAGGAACAAAAGAGGCCCGGAGATCACAATACTTGAGATTGTCGGGGACAGTGAGATTATCTCATCATTGGCGTGGCACAAAGTAGGAATTTCTGCTTACTGACATTTGACAAACGAGCGATACGAAGCTTCGACGCAATATCTTGGACACACTCACAACAAAGCCACAAAACCTCAGACTACCGCAAACGTTGCAATGGACTCAAAACGTATCGGACATGTCACTACTCAGTGCGCTGGATTGATGAGTCTGCGGCGTGGACAAATCCAAGAGCGCATATCCATAAATCGTGCGTTCAAATGTACGCAGCTTTCCCCACTTTAGTAGGTAGACTAAATAAATGTAGAGAATCTTAATAGTTGGAGAACAGACTCTTAGACGTTCGCCAGTCAATATCATTACCCCCTTCATATCTCATCGCTTGTGACTTTTGTCCCATGTCAATCTCCAGGTCATTGTGAATTCGCTTCTAAATATTCCTCTGTTTTGACCTCGTGCACATGTAAAACGTATCCGGAGACGTCAATCGAGCAAGTTTTCTCAATTGATTGCTGCGCAATATCTTGGATTCTGGTCGCTCATTTCAGTCGCTTTCCACAAATATCATCGTATGCCACAGCGCCTTAAGTAGGACGGAAACTTCAAGCGAAAGAAAAGGAATGCGCGTAGTTTTCGCTTGTTTTCTTCTCGAACCCATGCAAACGCAAATCGAACGAAGACGCCTCCTCGTTTGGATCATCCTTCGACCTATAAACGTTGAGTCTTGAATCCAGTAGCTTTGGCCGAGTTTCTTCATTATATTATCGGCTACTTGGTTTGCTTGGTTCAGTCAGATCCATTTTTGCACATAAATCATCTCAGTCGGTGTCGTTTCATGGAGATACGTGTTCTTCCGTAAGAAAACCTACTTGGGATTGAAATCTGAGCATTGCTTATGTATTTGCTTAATTGTGTTATTGGCAATAATTTCCTATATGACAATATGGGGATATGTAAAAATCCATCACTTTCGACGAGGCCATGAGTGCGCGTGAGGTATTGGAAAGTCTCCCTAGTGGGGCATGGCGAGTCGGATGGTGCTGAGGGCTGAAGCAGGTCCGACCACAGCACCTGTTAATTCGAATTTGTGAATATGACCCATTGTCTCCGGCAGTGATCACTCAAGCCCAGCTGGCGTCACTAATGAGAGCAGAGAGAATGGACAAATATCTTAGCCCAGAAGCGTTGATTACAATATCGGACTCTGGGTCACAATCAGCAGCCGTCAGTCGTAAATTGAACTCGTTTGATTCGCATCGTGACGTGTATGGCCGCAATCAATTCGATTTGATGATGCATGATTAATGACGTAGACGCACTCGAAGCGACTCGAGCTAGATCCAAGAGCTCATTTGTGAATTGGCCAACTCCTTCCACTCGTCTCCCCATCCAACACCATGCCTTCGTACAAGAACGTCCAGGTGCACACGCTGTCGCCAGACTTCCGCAAGGCCATGTGGTGGTGCCGGAGCTGCCCACGCCTGCCGCCGGTGAGGTGCTGGTGAAGAACCACTTCCTGGGCATCAACGAGTCTGACATCAGCTTCACCAGCGGTGGCTACGGCATTGTCGATTCGCCGTTTGTGAGCGGTCTGGAGGCCGCTGGTGTCGTTGAGGCCCTGAGCGAAGGCGTCGAGAACGTCAAGGTCGGCGATGCCGTCGTTTTCCAGAGTACGTCCGTTCATTGTTCGTTCATGGTGCTTGCTTGTGCTTGATGAGGATCGTTTGCTAGCGTGCTCCGCTTGCTCTCGTTCGTTTCGTGTGGAGAGTTCGGCGCCTTCAGCGAGTACGTCGTGGTGCCTGCTGCGACTGTGATCAAGACCCCCGAGCTGTCAAGCAGCATGGTGCCGCTCACGGTCAGCGGACTCTCGGCTTCCATCGCGCTGGAGCAGGTGGGCCAGATGGGCACCGGCGAGACCGTGCTGGTGACCGCGGCTGCCGGTGCCACGGGCCAGTTCGTGGTGCAGCTGGCCAAGCTGGCTGGCAACCACGTCATCGGCACGTGCTCGTCGGACGAGAAGGTCGAGTTCCTCAAATCGCTCGGCTGCGACCGCGTGATCAACTACAAGAAGGAGGACGTGGACGCTGTGCTCAAGACCGAGTACCTCACGGGCATCAACCTCGTGTTCGAGAGCGTAGGCGGCGACTTGTTCAAGACCGCGGTGGCCAACCTGGCTGTGCTGCACCGCCTGATTGTCTTCGGATACATCTCTGGCTACCACGGCGACACGTCGACCAAGCCCATGCTCGTGAGCGAGCTGAACCCCGGTCTTCTGTTCAAGTCGGCCTCGATCCATGGCTTCCTGCTCTTTAACCACGCGAAGCACATTCCTTCGCACTTCGCTCGTCTGCTGTCGCTGATCCAGGAGGGCAAGCTCAAGCCTGGCGTGGACGCGACTGAGTTCAAGGGTCTGGAATCCATTCCCGAAGCCATCGACTTCATGTACGAGCGCAAGAACATCGGCAAGATCGTTGTTCAGCTGTAGATATCTGTAGCAGCGACTCTAATTAACTGAATGAACAAAGTTTAATCCAAATAACGAAGCTTCTGTCTTCTCTTCTCTCCGAACTGGCAAATAAATAGCACTGGAATTAATCACAATACTAATGCAAACGACTTCAGCAGTAAGAAGGCACAGTGCGCAAACTTCCAACCTTTTTTGAACCAGATATGATAAAAAGCACGTTGGAAAAAGGCTTGTGCACATCAAATCACCCATTTCGATCCGCTGCAGCCGTTTCAGATGGCACTGGATCCGCAGTCCATTCTCACGCTCTTGAATTTCTTTGCAAAACGCATCCAAAGTCCCCAGCTCATCCGTCTTTTTCAATTGATCAAAACTGAAGAGTCCGGTCGATCTTTCAGGTCACTTTTCACATATTCCATCGCATTCCACCATGGACATATTTGCAACTTCAGCTTCTCCGCCACCTCTCGTGGAAGAAAAGGGATTCGTGTGGCATCCGCTTGCTTCTCCTCAAGCCACTCGTCCGGACCACGTAAGCACAAACCGAACCTAAGGTCATTTGAATTAGCATTTGCTGCATCTGCTATACAATAGAAATCGGTGGCTTGGTTCATTCGGACAAGTCCAAATGCACACAGACGATCTCATTCGCTTTCTTGTCATGGAAGTCCTTGTTCCCCGCTGAGAAAAAGTGAAATCTGCGAATTCAATTCTGTTTTCATCGCCCAAGATCCGGTTTTTGACCTACACGAGGATCACCGAGACCTCCTTTGTGATCGGAAGGAAAAGATCAAGGGCGCAATGGCCTCTTGGAAAGATACCAACAGCTCGACGGCGCATCGCGTAGTGCATTGCAACAGTAATTGGGCGATGGTGACTCCATCAAATGTTTCCTTGGGCCAGTAAATATCTCGCTTCGTCCACCACCAAGATCAACACACGCGTTTCTCAGTTCTATTAGGGGCTAGCGGACAAACTGGGTGATCTGATCATGCACACCAATGTCTATCGATGAATTGATGAATAACTGAGCCCAGTTGGCAACGACGGATTCTTGGATCGAGCCATTACAAGTCAAGATTGTATCGTTTGCCGTGCTTTCGGAACTATCAGCTCCGGTTTCAAGCAGTCTCAAGTCAAGATGTATCGTGGGCCGTGCCTTCGGCAGGACAAGCTCCGGGTTTGGAGTACCAGCTCTTGGATCGAGCCATTACAACGGCACACGTCAACTTGACTTGTAATGGCTCGATCCAAGAGGTGGTACTCCAAACCCGGAGCTTGTCCTGCCGAAGGCACGGCCCACGATACATCTTGACTTGAGACGGCTTGAAACCGGAGCTGATAGTGCCGACGGCACGGCACACGATACAATTTTGACTTCACCAATATACGTTGCTTCGAACGCTTGGTTGACAGCTTCTGGAATGCGAGAGATGCAGTGGACAGTTCGCCTTGAATTTCAATGTCAACGCCTTTTTGAATGGCTGCCATGAATTGCAGGATAATTCGTCCACGCGTGCCTTGCCATGAACGACCAAACGTCTTGATGTCGCCTTCGAATGCAATCTCCACCTTGGGAGGAATCAACTTTTGAGTTCTTCGCTGAGCCATACGCAGTGTTCGACAACAGAGATGACAGCAGCTGACTGATAAATATAGCAGAATGGCTACATAGCGGTAAACGCTAAAACCGGTAAACGGTGAATCTGCCGATCCCGTAGATTCAAGAGCGGCTACTATTGCAGTCAGATCTTCTTCTTCCCCCACATACCGAGAGGAGAACATGAAGGCGCTGATCCTCGTGGGCGGATTCGGCACGCGGCTGCGGCCGCTCACGCTCTCGTGCCCCAAGCCGCTCGTGGAGTTCTGCAACAAGTCCATCGTGATGCACCAGATCGAGGCGCTCGTGGGGGTGAGCGCGGCTTCCAGTGCTCTGGAACAGCCAATTGGCGGTGCTAATGAGGAGCGCGATGGTGACGTAGGTGGGCGTGACAGAGGTCATTCTGGCCGTCAACTACCAGCCGCAGGTAATGCTGGCGGCCCTGGAGAGCATGGAGAAGAAGGTGAGTTCGTTCTGTGGCTCTCTAGTAGATGGGGTGAGGACTGAGACGCTTGTGCGTTGCTTACCTCCAGTACCACATCAAGATCTCGTGCTCGCATGAAACGGAGCCCCTGGGCACGGCTGGACCGCTGGCGCTGGCTCGGGAGCTGCTGGACGACGGTGATCCGTTTTTCGTCTTCAACAGCGACGTGATCTGCGAGTACCGCCTGCAGGACTTCTTGTCGTTCCACCAGGCGCACGGCGGCGAGGGCACGATCATGGTCACGCGCGTGGACGAGCCGTCCAAGTACGGCGTCGTGCTCTCGGCTGAGAACGGCCAGATTGAGCGCTTCGTGGAGAAGCCGCGCGAGTACGTGGGCAACAAGATCAACGCCGGCATCTACATCTTCAACCGCGAGATCCTGGATCGCATCCAGCTGCGACCGACGTCCATCGAGACGGAGATCTTCCCGCAGATGGCGGCCGAAGGCAATCTCTTCTCTATGGTGCTGCCGGGCTACTGGATGGACATCGGCCAGCCCAAGGACTTCCTCTCGGGCATGTGTCTGCATCTGGACTTCCTCGAGCGCACCGACTCGTCGGCCTTGACCACGGGCTCCAAATTCATTGGCAACGTCATGGTGGTACGTACTGCAGCTTTGGATGGTTTGAGAATGGCAGTGGCTAGTGTTGATGGCTTGCATTGGCAGGACCCAACGGCCGTGATTGGCGAAGGATGTCTCATTGGCCCCAATGTCGTCGTCGGCCCAGGCTGTGTGATTGAGGACGGTGCGTTGAGATCCAATCCATTCAGCTAGGCACAAGTGACTCACCTTTTGTCCATGCAGGTGTGCGTCTCAGTCGCACGACGCTGCTTCGAGGCGTGACCGTGCGCGCAAACTCGTGGATCCAGTCGAGCATTATCGGCTGGGGTTCGACTATTGGCCGCTGGGTGTGAATCAGCTTCATGGATGCGAGGGAAGATGGGTGCGGTGCTAATCTGTCGCTTGTGTTACAGTGCCGAATTGAGGGAATCACGGTCGTGGGCGAAGATGTGCAGGTCAAGGACGAGAAGTTCATCAACGGAGGACTCATTCTGCCGCACAAGGCCATCTCCACCAACATCCCGGAGCCTGGCACTATCGTCATGTAAATCCACTAACTCGCTTGTCGTTTCCTTTTGACTCTTGGTGCCTGTTGTAAGTTGGGTATTAATAATACTACATGCAATATACATCGATGGCATCAAGACAGAAATGTAACGCAACACCGTGATTCAATCTTTTAAAGAGTGAACTCAGCTACCTTTCTTTTCTCTTTCCTCGTGTTTCCCCTTTGTAGCTTCGTTACCTTTTCAGAATGCACGACTGTTCCGCGGCATGAAAATCAATATGCAGTGGTAGTTCAAACCTCAACTCAACCAAAAAAGGCGAATTACTTGTCTTGAGATCCGGACGACGACGTGGTCGACGAACTCGATTGACGATTCTTCGAATGGCGAAGCTCGCTAATGTCAGTTCCCAGGCGACCTTCGAGGCGCTCGACGTAGTTGCGGAGCGTGCGAATTTCAAGCATAGCGTCGGAGAGACTATCTTGAACACTCTGCCAGAGCAATTTCTTGCGATCACGGCGGCGGTACAGAAATTTCAGAGACTCGCCAAAGGCAACCATTACCAAAGCCGCGCACATGGCGATGATCCATTCGCTCCACTCGATGTAAGCAAAGCCAAACAAATCATCCATGATCACTGGGATGTTTGTCACCGAAAGTGTTAAGGTCAGAGAGCCAATGGCAGCCATCTGCATCCACTTGTTCGAGAACATATCCTTGAAGACCGACTTCGTGAAGCTTCTGGCCGTGTATGCACGCAACATCTCCATGGTAGTGATGTAAATGAACGCCATGGTTTGCGAGCGAGCAATGCCCACTGAGACACATTCATACTCGCCTCCATAGCACACTAAATTCTCATCCTCGTAGTAGGACTGTGAGCGAATCTCTTCACTGAATCGGTAAGTTCCATTTGAGTATGTGGCGGCACAATTACTGAAGTCGCGCCATCCATTACCGAATCCTTCCCAGCGCCTGCAAACAACGTTGCTGTACTCGTCTTCGCCGTGATCGGTGTTGATTCCACTGGTGATATCACTCAAAATGACCTTTTGAAAATTCCAATTGAGTCCAAGAACAAACACGATCATCGCACCAAAACCGATGAGGGCCGCATTCGAAAGCACTAAAACCCACAGACGTCCGTGCACAATTTGTTGCTTGCGAGGCCGTGGACGTTCCTTCATGGCACTTCCATCACCCTTCTCAAGGCTCAATGCGACAGCGGCCATGCCATCAGCAAAAAGGTTTAAGACCAAGATCTGGAGAGGCTCCAATGGTGTGGGCATACCGATAGCGGTGGCACCAAAAATTAGCGTAATTTCACCAAAATTGGTCGACAGCAAAAAGCACACGAAGCGCTGAATGTTGCCGTAGATTTCGCGTCCCTTTTCCACAGCTGACACAATACTGCAAAAATTGTCATCAGTCAAAATCAAATCAGACGCGCCCTTCGCGACAGCGGTGCCAGAAATACCCATTGCCACACCGATGTCGGCTTCCTTGAGAGCAGGTGCGTCGTTCACACCATCACCTGTCATGGCCGCCACGTGACCTTGCCGTTGCAATGATTTTACGATCTCGATTTTGTCTTCGGGTTTCGCACGAGCAAACACAGAGCATCGACTCGTGATCTCATCAATCTCGTTATCAGGGAGATACTGATCGTGACGTGGACGAAGTGTAGTACAGTCGACTGCCTCCTCACTCGAGTTGGTATCACTTGTAATCAAATCAATATCCTTAGCAATCGCCACTGCTGTTTGCAGGTAATCACCAGTGATCATAACGGTTCGGATTGAAGCATCACGCGCTTTTTGGATTGAGTCCTTAACGCCTTGTCGCGGTGGGTCAATGGACGCGATCAATCCAACAAACACCAATGGTTTGCATAGAGCTTCAAATTTTCTGTCAACGTCGTCTTCAGAGTCTGGAAACGGCAACGTGGTCATTGGGCGAATGGCGACTGCTAAAACACGCAATGCCTGAGACGACAATCTGTCAACAGCTTCCAGTACGTCGTTCCGGTCGCGTGGAGACATGCTTGAAATGGTACCATCCATTTGCACCGTCTGCGTGCAGTTTTGCAAAATGTAGTTTGGTGCTCCCTTCACATTAGCTATGAAGCGCGTCGATCCAGACAGCTGAAGATTTGCGAACTGCGAAGGCACTTCGTTCACAGTGATCATCATCTTGCGGAATGATGAGAAGGGAATTTCGGTCACTCTGGGATGGATAGCCATGGCTTGATCGCGCCAAAATCCAGCCTTCGCAGCAGCAACGACTAATGGGGCTTCCGAAGAATTACCCATGGGTGTCCATAAGGTTCGACCTTCCTCATCTTCATCCTTTTGGAGCATCGTGTTGCTGCACAGCAAAGCAGACAAAAGTGTCGCTCGGACTTGAATATTGGACTTCATCTGGGTTATGCCATTGCACAAGATATCACCAGTTGGCGTAAATCCGGTACCAGTAATGTCGTATTCGAAGCCATTTCCCCACATTTTTACAGCAGTCATCTTGCCTTCAGTCAAAGTGCCGGTTTTGTCGGTACAGATAACAGAACTTGCACCCAATGATTCAACGGCGGCAAGTTTCCGAACCAAAACATGCTTCTTCACCATATCAGCAGTACCGGTCGAGAGGCAAATGGTAACAACCATAGGCAAACCTTCAGGCACAGCACTGACTGCAAGTGAGACCGCTACCATGACCATCGTGAGCCAAACAGGGCGAGTCGGATTCTTGGGGTCTTCATTGCCTCGAATCATGCCCACGGCAAACACGATCACACAAATACCAAGCACGACCGTGCCCATGATCACACCAAGTCGATGAAGCGCGTGCTGAAGAGGAGTCATCTTGGGCTGATACTTGTCCATGAATCGTCTCATGCAGTTCTTCTTTTTTCCGTCATGAGAAGAACCGCCCTTGAGCAAAGCTGCAATTGAACCCACACGAGTTCCCATGCCCGTGGCGACCACAACACCCAGAGCATGACCAGTGGCAACTGACGTAGACGAAAAGACCATGTTGACAGCCGTAAGTTTGTTGCTCTTGGCTGTGTCTCCATCAAACTTCTTGAGCACATCTTCAGATTCTCCAGTGAGAATCATTTCATTGACCTTGAGGTCCGCACTGGTCAACAGTCGCAGATCGGCTGGCACGATGTCTCCCGTAGTCAGCACGACAATATCACCCACTACAAGCTGATCACTTGGAATTTGGCTTTGGCGTCCATCCCGAAGCACGACGCATTGCGGTGAGGTCATCTTCTGGAGCGCATCCAGCGCGTTGCTGGCGTTCCGCTCTTGAATAGTAGCGATCACAGCATTCAGAGTCACGATTGCAATGATAGCTAGGCCTTCGACAAACTCTTGCAGTGCAATCGATGCAAGAGCAGCAGCCATCAGCAAGCCGATGATCAAATTGGTGAACTGCAACAGAAACAAGATGGCCAGTGGAGTCTTCTTGTCAGCTTCTAGAGCATTTCTTCCATCGCGTTCCAGTCTCTTCAGAGCATCTTCAGCGGAAAGACCAGTGGTACGGTCCACGCCAAGCATGCGGAGAATTAGCGGCACCGGACGCTCGTGCCACTCACCAGCGCCAGTGTGCTGGTCAAGATCAATGAACGACTCGCGTGTTTTGGCTGGATCCGCAGCCACAATGACTTCAGCATCGGTCATGAACCGCGATACATGCGAGGCGCGATCGCTTTCCTCATAGGGTCCATCTCCGTCGAGCGAGAAGATGCCCCCATAACTCGGAGTAAAGCTGACTCGGTCCCCCGCGCCGCTTTCAAAGAAAGACGACGACGGGCGACCGCCGGCTTCTCTAGGAGTACGCAGTGCTTGGTACGAGCAAGACAAATCCGTCGACGGCGGCAGGTCTTGCGACGGCAGCGACTTCGCTGCCGTAGGCCGCGGTATAGCGCTCTCGTCGTCCACGGGGAGCTGGTCGCTGGAGTCGGACGTCCATGGCTGGTTCTCTACGGCGTGCGATTGGTTTGAGGCATTCACGGCAGAGGCAGAAGAGTCGGCGGAGGAGTCGTTCATTCAAGGGCGAGCGAGGCGGCTTGAGGCGGCTTGGCGTGGCTTGGGGAAAGAGGCGACGGATGCGCACACTCAAAGGAGAAAGGGAAAGTGAAGCGAAGGAAACGCGAGGTGGCAAAGTAATGAATTATATTAAATTTGTAATTTACGCACAAACACTCATCTACAGTTTAATCAAAAAAAGGTGCATAGACGAGGAGGATAGGGCTACGGATCATAGGATGGCGATGCGTGGAAAGTCCTCAAAACTCACTAATGGGTGGAGTTTTCATTTTCAATACCAAAGAAAGGTACAGAAACATATCTTTAAACCAAATTTGCTATCATGTTGCCTTGTTCTGTGAAAGATCCCTTGAAAATCCGCCCAATCTTTCGAAATGGCTATGTTTTGCAGACGAATCGTGACTGGCTGGAGAGGGTGTTACTGACGCCAGTGTGGGAGGATGAACTCATTTGCGTGCGTGAAGACGCCAAGCTGGCCAATCAGCTGCGATCCAACAGCTGCGTCCAACTTCTGTGTGAGGAGTAATCGGTCTCCACGAACGCTGCCACTGTTGCTCTGATGCACATGTCACGCAGCAGTTGGCGACGCAGGACCTGTGGGCAGAAAGCCCAGTATTGTATTACACACGTGGGAATAGAATCAAACCTTGCATGCGAACGCAAGTCCTTCCTACAGTTGCAAGATTTGCCAATTGCAGTCAGTCTCCTCTTGCACAAGAGTCCTACCCCTACAGTACTTCCAGCAGTGTGACCCGCATGGTGTCACTAATTAATTTAACACCTAACCTTAGCATTATCCGGATGGGTAGGGGTAGTCTAATTTGAAGATTCGCACTGCAGTACCGTGGCAGACGCATTGATGAAGCCATGTGACCGGAAACTGGCTCGAGTCATCATTCCTGAAGCAAGTCAATCCGAACGAAATGAAGCCAAAACGCGTTTATCCAAAAGATTCAAAGTTCATACATACTCTTTTTCGCGTGGCAGTTCTCGTATTTCCTGAGCGCACGTTCGAACGACCTAACTGGCTGTAAAATTGAACACTTGGGTCTCGCCCTGTGCGGGTTGAAACGCAAACGTCGGGGCGGCGCCCGAGGCCAAATCAGTCACGACAGCGGGCGCGATGCTCGCATCAGCAACTTCGTCATCGTCGTCGTTACTAAACCAGGTATCTATCAGTTGAGACGCCATGTTGCTCACGTCCGAATTGTCGTCATAGCAGAGCTCCTCGATCTTGCTCATGCAGCCGCTCTCCTCAACTGCGATGCGTCCTTCGTCCGGGTACTTGTTCAGCAGGCTCTCGATGGCCTCGAGGATCACCAGTTCGACCATGGGATCCTCCCATTCCTCGAGCATGGGGCAGAAGCATTGCAGCACGCCGACACGCACCATTTCCGCCAAGATTTGAGCATTGGCCTGGACGATCATATTGCACACGGCCCACGTGGCCTCACGCTTGACGCCGTACTCAGCCCACGCCATTTGCTCCACAAGGCCTGCAAGGACGCCTGGGGTCTGCATCATGATCTGGACCTGTTCAGCCTGGCCACCAGCGATGTTCGACAGCATCCAGCACGCTTCTTCTCGAACGGCACGACTCGTATTGGTCATGACGCTTGGGATAACGGACAGAAGGTTGGCTTCAATCACTTGCTGGGAGAAGGAGACCTCAGCCGAGACGATGTTGCCGAGCAGACGCAGCACGGGCGCGAGAATAATGCTACTCTGCGAAAGGTAGAGCAGCTCGACGAGGCGTGGGCAAAGACCGGAGCCAACAATCGCAGCGATGACGTCACTGTCCTGCAGCGTGAGCTCGACCAGAGCCCAGCAGCTATCGCAAAGCGTCAGCACCTTTTCATCCAAAAAGTCGCCTTCTTCCTCGTCACCGTCGTCGTCGTCGCCCAGCGCATCGTCCATCACTTGCATGGGTCGCAATGAGCTCTTGGGCACTTCAAATACAAAGTTCTCGCCCGTCTCGAAGTTCACGTCCACGTCCATGACTTCGACCACGCTCTCGTTCACTTCGCGAATGAAGCGCACGACTGCGATATCGTTAGGAGCTGGCTTGCCAGTGCTGATCTGTATCAAACACCGAGATTTATCAGATATCGGCAATGCGATTAAGATATAGCCTGAAACAGTCCGCCATTACCTCAAAAATGCGCCAAGGAGCGATCGGAGCCGCCTGCTTGAACACGATGCCGGACTCAGTCTGGCCGTTTGCAGTCACGTACGTCTGTACCTTTTCGTTGGACAGTTGCAGGATGATGTTCGTGAGCGTCTCGAGGATGTCGCGCTTGGTCTCCGGTCCGAGCGCCTCACACTTCGCCATGGCCTCAGGGAACTCCACGAGACTGCGCAGCAGCCACACGGCGGCGCGACGCAGCGCTGGTGTGGACATGCGGATGTGCGGAAGAACGACGCTAGGAGGGCAGATCTTGAGGATCTCCTCACAGCAGGCGGCCGATTCCGAGGCGATGTTGCCTAAGCACCAGGCCGCCTGGATCTGAACCTCCGAGATCCCGCTCTGGAACAGCTGCACGAGCTTCGGCACTGTGCCGGACTCCACGACAATCCGCGCTTTATCCATGGACGAGATGAATCGCAGGGCGAAGGCGGCGTCCGAGTGCATCTGCACTGAGTTTGAGTCCTGGATGTCTTCGTTCAGGATCGCCACGAAGGACGGCAGCGCCGCCAGAATGGTGTTCCAGAGTCCGAGATGCTGCGAATCGCTCTCGTCAAAGAGCGGCGGTACGCCACTCGACAGCAGGTACACAAACGCGCGCATGGATTTCCGGCGCGTCATGGCGTCCTTGTGCTGGATGCCTGCCGTTAAACAACAACCAAACAACCGCGAGATCAGTCAATCGACACTCATTTGACGGGGCTTCACTGGGTCTTCCCCCTCCGAAAACGTACCGACCAGCAGCGCCTGGGACCGCAGCGCCAGGTTCTGCAGCAGCTCAGTGCGCGACGCGGCGTCCTTGACCGTGGCGTTGGCCTTGAGATTGCGGCGCGTGGCGTAGGCGTCCTCCTTCTTGGCCTTGCGGATCGAGAGCATGGTCTCCTGGCGGTTGCGGCGGCCCGTGAGCATGCCGACATTCCCGCTGCCCTTGACAGACTTGCGCGCGTGGGCACTGGCCATGGTGCGTGAGAGAGAGAGCGAGAGAGAGAGGAGACGACAGACACCGCTGTCGCTTGTTGCGCTGCTGCCGCTGATCACCTTTGCCAGGGCCCTCGACCAGACAGGGAAGGAGGATGGCCGCGCGGTATATACCGGTATTCGTGACCGGTATCTGTCGCTTGAGACAGAAATGCGGCATGAGGGTGACTGATGAAGGCATTCCATTGGCCCTGCTGACGCAAAGAGACGCGAGAGAAATGCACGAGAGAAGGAAGAGAATGGGTGGAATGGGTGGGTACTGTAAGTTCATTTAGCGCCTGTCGTTCTTAGCTACAAGCGAATGCAGGAGGAAGAAGGAAGCGATCGACCAAGGCGTCAGCGAGAGCAGGATATCAATGGTCATCAAGCGCGTATGACGGTGGACAACGGAGGACTCGTCCTGCTTGGTTGAGGCTGGCGGGGAGGAGCAACTGCGAAGATCGACCGGGATGGGGAATTAGGGCGATCATTGGGTTGGGTGCCCAACGCATCCGAGCAAATGGATGAGTGGGTGCGTTCGCTTGAATGAAGAGCGCAGTCTTCAAGCTGAGGAAGGAGACGCAAGCCTTGGAAGACGCTTGGCTGGTCATGTCGATCAAATCAGGGATACCAACGGCAGGGAATCATAGCCACTTGAAAAAAAAATGGTGGGCTCGGCGACGACGAATACAAAACAAGAAATACGCAGATGGAAGGATCGTCGCCATCAATAATCCAAGCTCAACCGGCTTGCGTCGTGGGGTACGAGCGAGGAGCGGCCTGATCTCGGAAGCGGTCGTCTCGACGAGGCTTGCCCTTGCCAGCACCAGCGTACTTGCGTGGGCCTCCGCGCCAGCGACCGCCACGCGCGTAGTTGCCGTAGTATGATGGACGGAATGCTGGCATGCTTGTAGGCGAAAATCCAAGGCGCTCGAGCTCTTCCTGGTAGCGGCTGCGGTCTTCCTCAGCTTGCGCGCGGCCCGAAGGGAACATGAACTCCGGAAGCTCGTCCCAAGTCAGAACACGTGCGCTAGCCTCCATGCCATGCTGCTTTTCAGCAAATTGCTGCAAATCCGTGGCCAAGAAGAAACGGATTGTCTGCTCCAAGTTGCTTTTCACCTCGGGGTCCTCGACAGATACCGGAATGGGTTGAGCCTGCTTACCATGCGGCGATCGACGCGCTTGGAACTCGACTCCAATAAACATGCACGAACCTGGCGTTTGGCCAGTGCTTGTGTGACCGAAGTAGCAAGGGAACGAGTGCACACGAGCAACGGATGTCACATGCTGCACACTGTCCACGAGCTTGCGCAATCGAGATTGGACAAACTTACCCCACACGTGCATGGCATTCGGGGTATCGGCCTGAAAGTCCACGACAAGGTAGCAGTCGTAGCGGATGCAGAAGTTCGACGGTTCAAAGAGCTTTCCCCATGGATCCGAGGCCGATACGACCTGACTCGCCATCGGACTCTCGCCATCCTCCGATGACAAGCATTCCAGCTCATCATCATCTCGGCTGGAAGGGAAGGATGTGGCCGTGCAGACTGCTGCAGCCTTGAGCTCTAATTCGGACGGCTGATCCGACTCACCAGGTGCCGCACCATTGAGAGATCGTGACACACCAGAAGCCATTTCAGCCAAGTAGCGCGCACGCCACAACTCTTCATAGATGACCGCAAATGTGGACTGCGAGACCTGAACAGAGGAGTTCATGTGCGGGTACGCAGGCGTGATGACGGGCATGATATGTGCTCGATCGTACAAGTTCTGACGAGGATCCCACATTTCAAATCCGAGGCCAGCATCGTAGATCATGTTGAGCATCACCGGCTGAGGCCATTGCCATTCTGAGAACACCTGGAAAAAGCGGACAAAGACCTTGGCCGGCTCAGCATCCGGGTACAACTGACACACAAAGGCCACCAAGATGGACCAACTAATGCCGCCCAAGTAGCCAAGCTTCGCCGAGTAAATACCACGACGACGAGCCCAGGCACGCACAGCACGAAGCACTGTGCGGAACACACGGCGCTTAGGCACCAGGCAGAGCAGCATTGAGCTGACACGAGGGGCATTAAGACTCTTCATAGACGGCGGATGCACACCAACTAGCATGTGATCAGCATCAATTTCCAGATTGGACTCCACGGACGACATCGGCAATCGAGCAAAAAGCAAATCCATGCTAACACCCAAAAATGACAAAGAAATCAGAGGCACATACGCAGTAGGCACGGGGGCAAGCATAGAAACCCCTTCAGTATTCTCCAAAAGGCTGCAAAAGGAGGCAAAGAAATCGTCCAGCGTCACATGCCACGGCACAACACACACAGCATCAATGTCCGAGTTTGGGTCATTCAATCCGAGGCGGTAGGATCCAGCCAAGAACAGCGAACCACTCGTGAGCGCAATGTGCTCTTCACTAAGACCACGCTCGTATCCGACAATTTTCACCCACTTAGTAACCAATTCCGAAATAAGCTTGAGCACGTGGAGCTTGTGGTGGCGAGCGTTCGTCGAATCCATTGGCGCCAAATCGTCCACACAGGTTACAAAGGCTTCTTCAATGGATGGGTCGATCACTGGTTGAACCGGGCTCTCCACGACACTGCCCACAGCGGGAACCAGATGGCACTTGTGGTACAACACATCACGAGCTTCGTCCAATGAGCCGTGACGAATATTAGACAGCAGGTTCTGCTTCATCTGCGACGTGATCACGCCCTGACTGGCAGCATGCTGAACGGCCCAGACCAACGAGTTCGATTCTTCGTACTCACGATGCGCCTGGAATTCAGCTGAAAGGCAGTTTATACGATCCAAGAGCTCAAAGGCTTCCTCCTGCTCGTGTTCTTCTTCCTGAGACATGATTTCTGACAGAATTTCGTGATCTTCGTCGCGGTGGTGAATCTCCAGGTCCGCGAAATCCTCCGTTCTACGCGATGAAAAATGACGCACGGGGCTGTGGCGAGGACTGGGGCACGAAGACTCGGCTGTGGATTCACTGTTGGTGTCGTCACAATCCAGTTCCGAGTAATCATCGTCCGCCACCTTGCATTTCTTGGCAAGCAGTTCTTCGAACGACGGAGAATTTGAAGTTTCGTGGTCATCTGACTCAGTCACATTCGTTTGTTGCGCGTTAATTGAAGGCAATGGCTTGGTTCGTGGGTGAAGCTGAATGGGCTTACGCGGCGACCATGTGGACGACTTGGCAAGCTCCTCCAGAGATAGCGGATGCGAATGAACGTTTTCGGAAGAGCATGAAGCGCCTTGAGCGGCGGTAGAGTCATTATCTTCTTCCACGACATCAACGGTGGTCGTTGAGGCATGCTTTAAAAATTGAGGGCGACGCAACAGCACAACATCAGCCGAAGACGTGCGGTCGCGGTTGATACCCATTTCCGAGTCTTCATCGGATGCGCGTTGTTGGGATTGCGCAGGCACAGACGAGTCGTGGACAACTGCCGGACGCTTGCGGATCGATCCCCAAGACGCTTTGCTTTCTTTCTCCTGCTTCAATTCGCCCTTCTTTCCACCAGGCGACGGGTTTCGCATTCGTTCGTTATCGCTTGGACATCGGCTCGTGCGCAGTCCTTCGCATCGCTTGCGGAAGCTTGAGCTGTCCATTATCCGAGTAATGCTGCGTGATCGTAGCACCTTGGTGCGCGGGCACTGCGTGTTGGCCACGCCCGATTCGTTCTGCGTCGTCTCCGAAGCATTCGGCAGCGTCTTGGGCAGTACGGGTGTAGGCGGCGAGCGCGAGACGACATCTTTCCACGAGTGCGCGCGGGCGATCGGCTGTGGTCTCATCGAGCTCTGCGATCCATCCGCTGGGTGTCCGATGTGAGCGCCATGAGCGCGCTGATGCGAGGCACTGAATCGCAGCATTCCGTTCGCGAGTTCCGAAGTGTTCTCCGTGGGTTGAAGTCGCAAACTGCCGTCTAAACTGAGTAGCTACAGACGAGGAGCTACGCTTACACACAAGCAGCAAATGCGGTCCTTCGGATGCGAGAGGGCGGTCCAAAGCACGCGTAGACGTCGAGTGGAGACGGCAAACCAAACAAGAAACGAGATCCCGCACTACAGCAAGGCAGCAAGTGCGCATTCAGACCGTTGCACGTATTATTTTGGCTCGGAGACACCGTCGCAGACCGGCGTTTCGTGCAATCGGGCACTGGGACTCACCTGGCACGAGGTCGACACGGACGGATGCGCGTGCGGACGAGAGCGGCGGGTCAATCAGGCGGCGCGAAGCGGCAGCTCAGGCAGAGACGATGGAGGACGGGCCGCTTTGGTTGCGGCGAAAACGAGCACTCGGCTTGTGCGGGTCGGGCGCAGGTGGGCGGCGCGCTGCGGGTGATGGGGCGGAGTGAAGGTCTCGATTGGTCAAACCTTGGGCCGTCTCGGATGCGGACCCGACCCGTTTTTCCCAGAGGTTTACGCGCTCAGCGAAACTGAGAGGTCGGACAGCCTAAGAACCCGTGCAGGTCAAACCCATCAAGGACCCAGACCCACCGTTGTGCGCTCTTCAACAGTCCACATTGCGTGCTTTGAGCCTGCGGCCCCAACCCCTTCGGAAGCCCCAGACAGAGAGTGTGGGGGATTTGGGGCCCTAGCCCTCGTCCAAGTCCTGCCTGCTCATGTCTATGCGGCGGTTCTGGTCTGGATGGTGGGGAACCTCCTGGCCTAAAATGAAGCAAGCCGGCGGTTCTGGAAAATCCCAAGCGTCGCCATGGAAGGTGGAGTTTCACTTTACCAGTCACAAGGAGATTCATCTATGAACAGAAAGACCCGGAGGCCATGTGGTTCTGAGTCCCATGCTTCTTGATTCCCAAGGAACTTCAAAGACCTCTCTTCCCATCCGGATGGCAATGCCAGTCAGGGAAGCGGACTGAAATGACTGTGACTCAGCTGCCCATCCAGCGGAAGTCACCAAAGTACGTCTGAGTCTGCCAGCCACACTACCGTAGGGACCCAGAATTCCTGAATCTTGGCAACCGTCCGCTTGTTCTTCCAGAGAGATTCGGGCAATCTGCTATTCCGACGTGGCAGTTCGATATTTTATTTTGTGATTTTGTAAAAATCCAACGTAAAAATAGGAAATTATGAGTGGCGGTTTCAGGTAAAAGTTGCACCGTACCGTAGGAACACGACGGAATGGACCATGAGACATGCTCTGGTAGGCCAGAACGGGCCCATAGCCACAGCCACTAAACGGGTCAAACCCGGCCAACCCACCTCGAAGTCAGGTACGGTAGAAAGGGCTAGGGCCGCCGAATCCTCAGTTGAACTGGCCACGGGGGTGCGTCACATCCTCGAAGTCAACAAGCGGATGAACAGAAGGCTGCAACGCGTACCGGGGTCTCTCTGTGCAAGGCACATTACGGTGGTGATGGAAATTCGATCGTGTCTATCGCATGCAGTTGAACTGCGTAAAGAAGTGAACGCAGCACGTAAGTCATTCTAGGATTTCGAACCGGTAGAGTCTAAACACGGGGGATGTATCACACCAAACAACGAAAACTGGACCGACGATTTGGCACCACCCAAGACCGCTGCTTGGTGGAGGCACGTCCTTAGAGAGAGGTACTGCCATCGTCCAATCAATAGGTCTAGGGTCTCTTTGTTCTCGGCGAAAGCAACTGAAAACTAATTCTTTGTTTACGCTCGCGGCGCTTTCGCCAACCACAATAACATAATTGATCACACTACTATCTATAATTACATTACATAGCCTTGTCGAAGCGCCATTCGTCCTCACGCGAAAGAACAAGCCTTGCGCAAGGAGCGAGTTTCAAGACGCTTCCATGCCATCGCGACGCCATGGCCGCCTCCCAGAGAAGAGACATCGCCTTCTTGGCGCTTGGAACAAGGATGGCAGCGCGCAGAGCGAGTGTTGACAGCTCTGCGTGTTGCCACCCTCGTTCCAAGCGCCTATAGTAGCGTTGTTGGATGCGAGCCTGCTCTCTGGCCAGCCCAGATCGTTGAAGAAGTTTCTTCGCTAAAGCTACAGCGTTGACAGCAGATGCGGTAGCGGAACTGCCTTCGTGTGTTTGTGTCTAGAGCCGTCGCGCTTCTCGGATTTGCGTAGCCTACCTGGATTGGACGGTTCACGCAGCTCTCCACTGGTGCTGGTCTACGTAACATCTCGTGGTGATTTGCTGCAAGAGAGTGGCGCTTTCTTGCTCAACAGGCTGCGTTCACGTCAAGTGAAGGGAGAGATCTCGTCGACATGGACGTGGTCTACCTAAAGCACTCGCTGGAGTGAGCGCCAGGCAGTGCGCCGTGCTGTGATTTCTCATCTTGCGCTCTGATGGAGATGCTGTGGAATGCTGGGTGTTTGTTTTCTTCTCGTTGTCAACGGCAAGATCATGGCAATCCGCTTCGGTGCAGTGACGGCAAGAGAAACGCGTCAATCTCCACCGTCAGCAATCATCTCGGCGTCATTCTGGCCTTGCAAGCGCCTGATGCCTCATCCGATTCGCATGAGACAAAAAAGGAAGAAGCCCGTGGGCATTATTCATTCAGTCCGCATGGCTGGGCATTTGCAGCCAAGTTCACGCCGCTGTTGACGCGCAGGCGGGGTGGACAAGGGCGGACAGAGCAATCGAGCAGCTTGAAGTTGCACCTCCACCGGCGGAATGAATCAGATCTTTGTCGTCGAGTGTTGAGTTGCGTTTCGTTGGCCACAAGGCACAAGGACACGCACGCGTTGCGACGGATGGATGAGTGAGAGGGAGAGAAATACGTCGATCTTCAAGCTGTCGTCTGAGCCTGCCAGCAGCAATCGACTGCTCAGTCCCAGTTCGGTGGTATCTTGGCGCAAGATTATACCACGAAATCCAAGCTTGCTTTTCCAGACAGCAGTTGGCTTGGTATCTCTGCAGTCGGCCACTCGAGCTGAGCTTGAGCTGGGAGCTAAGTCGAGACTACCGTCGTCGTGCTTCCTGGCGGTGTCTGGAAGAAGACGCCCGAGCCGCCTCCGAAATACCCGAGGCTGACGCTGCCGTGGAATCGTGGTCGGTGAAGCACGCAGGTAGATTGCCGTCGTCGTGAGCCGCAATCGTCACTGAAACGCCCTTGACAGTTGATGTTGGCGGTAACGTCGCCAGGAAGCGGCTGATTGTTTATTTATGTAATTAGTGTAAACTGTGGTTCGGCGAGCGTAATCATTTCAACTGATGTCGCCGGAGGAGGATCGGCCAGCCATAAATGACAGAATTATATAAATAGACCATCAACCAAAACAGCAAGATTGCCGCATTTTCAAGACACGAGAGCACCGTCCGCGCCTGCCGCACCGACTCCGACTACACCGAGAGCGAGACAGCCATGGGACCGCCTGGGCATGAGCTCAGATCAAGTACGAGTTTGAAGACGTCGATTTCGGGCGGGTTGCTGTATGCTGTGAAGCGCACGAACTACGCCTTTTGTCACCGGATTGCCTATCAACGCCGGTGGGTTGTCCATATTCCCGACCATCGATGACTTGCGCTTGAGCAGCGCGTTGCAAGCGCTACATTAGCAGCCATTGGTCGATCCACAGCGGCCTCGCACCTGCACTCGCGCTTGAGAATACCGCAGTAAAAAATCTGCGATGCAGGAAGCGCCGTATCGCCCGCGCTGCCGTAGCCGCCCCTGGGCTTCATCGGTGACCATGACTCAAAGTGAGGAGGCAAGTGCTCGGCAGCAGGCTGGAAGCACTCCGCAGACCAACCAGTATTTGCAAGACGAGCAATACTGAATCCTTCTTTGGAAGCACGGACATTCTTGCGGTAACAAAATGAAAGCCATCACAACGTTCAACATCAGATCGAGACAAGAAGTTTCACTTTGCCACAAATCGAACCAAAGGTACATATGCAGTAGGCACAGGTACAAGCATAGAAAATCCTTCGGTGTTCTCCAACAGATTGCGAAGCAAGGCAAAGAAAATCGCCCTGCGTCACATGTCACGGCATAATACCCACATCATCAATACCCGAGTTTGTGTCAATCATTCCGAGGCGGAAGGATCCAGTCAATAGCAACGAACCACTCGTGAGCGTAATGTGCTCTTCACTAAAATCACGCTCGTAGCCGACAATCTCACCCACTTAGTAACCAATTCTGGAATAAGCTCGGAGATTGTGGTGGCGAGCTTCCGTAAAATACGTTGGCGCCAGGTCGTCCACAGAAGTCACAAAGGCGTCATCATCATCCAGCTCAGTCTCTTTTTTTGCGCTTGCATCCACGAAACAAAACATCAGCAGAGGAAGCCACAAGCTGAGTACTCGCCCCCGTAAGGAAAATCACATCCCGAATAGGAGCAAGCGGCGCCGTTGCTCCAACACCAATGCTTGCTTCGAAAACGCTCAATACTTGGAGCAAGTGCAAAATCAATCACAAACACGAGACCTCCGGCGCTCAGATAACCAACGACACGAGATCGGGCGCTAAGACTTTGTTGATTGAGATAACGATAACCAAAGCAGCGAAGCAAAATACCAAGTGGACGAAATTCCACGGGATGTCATTTGCTAGTCTATTTTTCTCAAGTGCCATCTCGCAATGCAACGTCCACGGTTTTTGAGGCAAATGAGCGCAGAGTATCCACACCTCGAAGACCAAAAACTGAATAAAAATCCAGCAATATAGGATCAATCACATTCCGTACTTACTTGCCAACCGTCTGCTCGAGTTCATTTTGTAATGCACCTTGAGTGTCGTTGTCGCGCCAGTTCACGCGCATGCGCCTGAGCGCTTTTTCACCAGCACCCTCCGGGTTGCTCTTGACACGGTAAAGTACTGCTGCGGCCCTGTACCGAATCGCTTCCATCATCGCTTCGCGTTCGCCATCCAAGCAGCCGTTGAAGTAAGAGTACTTGGGCTGCTGGCCGTAGTACCTCTTGATCAGCTTCTTCACTGCGACCGCCTTCCAGTGCATGCCACGTCCAGCCACTGGCAGTGCCACCGCCAGTGCCAACGGCATACAAGGTCTCCATCTTGGCTTTGACCCTGCCACACCGAGAGTCAAACAACTTGAGCCTGCGCATTGTCTGGACCCTCGAACATCTCCACGTGGCGTTTGTAGCTAGCAACCCCGCCGCCTTCAGCTTGAGACATCAGGCATACTTCTTCGTTCACCACTTGGCCTCGTACAGGATCAGATTTTCGGCCACGTCAACCCCGGCCTGCTCCAGTTGCCGCTATGAGCTTCGAGTGCGACTGGTGTCACGGCCGCACGGCGTCGGTATAATCGCGTTCAAGCGATCCTCTTCGTGCGGAGACGCGCTTCCCTGAGTTCCCGACGCAGCATTGAAGGTGGAGCAGGAAATCCACGCAGCAATCCGCCAGGAGTGGCACGTTGCCGCCGCGCGCGCAAATCAACGCCAACGTATCCGTACTTAACTGGGAAACGGGGTTTCTTTCGCGCGATACAATTGGTTAAAATTATGCCTCTGACGGTCAATTTACGACCAGTGCCATGACGCCTCCAACTGCCTCCTGCTGGAGGTATTGCGCTGATGCCGCATGCCCATGATCTATGCGTAGCGCATTACAGATTGTGCTGTGCGCTGCGAAACACCGTGAATAGCATCGGGCGAAAGACGAGCGATGGCCAGGTCTTGGACACAACTTGTGTCCAGTTCATTTGCTGCTCCTCCACGGCTCGATGCCGCCATTTTGCACAGCACTCAGTGCGTTCAAATGGTTCTGGGTACACTGTGCGGGGCGAGACTTCTGGTTTGAACAAGCGAGAATGCAGCTACGAACGCGTCTTCGTTCGCCACCATCTTCAAGATTCAAGTACCGTCTCGATCTGAAGCGTCTTCTGAATGACATGCATGAGCTTCTTCGCTTGGCGCTCCGATCGCTTTCGCAGGCATAAGCGCCTGTTTGAAAATTCGAATAGCGACCGCTTTCTCGCTCAATCACCACGTGAGAAAGAGCGCATTCTGCTTTTCTACCAAGCTCACGCAACAACTTGCAATCGCGCGCGCCACCATGACCTCCTACCTTCGCCACTCCGCCCGCCCAAGCGCCATCTCAAGCTGCGCACGCCCGGTACCTACACAAGTGACCAGCATTTTCAACTCTGCGCCGGTTGCGCGCAAGCTTGAGTACGAGTTCGACAGACGAAGACGAAGACTTAATTGACCGATTATCGCGTATGTCGCTATGCCCAGGCAGCGCAGCCAGTGCTAGCTCGTTTGAAGAACGTGGAGACGATTTTGATGCGAACGCGAACGGCACCTTGGGGTTACTTAGTGTGGGCGATCTACAAGGCGATCAGCAGACGTCAGTATCTTTTTCAGCTAAGACCTGGATGTCGTGGATCCGAACGCCTCGTTTTCGTCGACCGATGAATGGTTCGCGAAACTTGAAGCTCTCTTCCCGGTCAGCTCTTCGCCCACATTGGGATCGAGTTTTGCACCGACTGAGTCGATACAAGCCTTTGAGGTGAGGCATGTAGACGAGTTCGAGGTTGAGTTTGAGGTTGAGTTTGACCAGGACCAAGACGATGATCAAGACAACGGGGAAGATGAAGACGGCCGATTCCACAAACTCAATGCTCTTTATACGATCGCCAACTCTGAGTCGACTCCAATGTTTTTTTCTGCGCCAAACGATGACGTTGTGTCAACACCCCTGAGCGAGATTGCGTTCAAGCCCGAGTTCGACCGTGATTTCAAGGATTCAAAGCTACGTCTAACGGATCTAAGTACATCCCACAAGACGTTCGTTGACTTTTCCGCAAAGTTCCAGCGCAATCTTTTGGAGTTATTTCCAGTATTGACTTCCTACTCAATCATATAGATCCAGACTAGAGATTACGGCTACGACGTGCTACTAAAGTGACCGACCGTCAGAAGCTGAAGCTGAAAATTCCGATGAAGACCAAGACGACGTGGGTCGCCTCGTGGCACTTGGGTGCTACTCCAGCTGGTGTTGACGACACGTATCATCGTGAAAGGGATGACGACCGCCTATAAGAACAACACAGCGCTTGTGCAGCTCCTGCTCCGCCTCGAGCTCCAGTTTTGCACCGACTGAATCGATCCATGCCCTTAAGGTAAGACCTGTGGGCGAGTTCAAGTTTGATTCCGAATTCGACCAAAACTAATACCAAGATCATGACGACAAGGAAGACGAAGACGACAGATTCTTCAAGCTTGAGGCTCTTCACCGAATATCCAACGCTGAGTCTACCTCAATGTTTTGCTATGCGCCCAGCAAACAACTCGCCAGTGACGTTGTTTCAACAGAGTATAAATGCGAGCGTGACTTGGAGTCTTCGATGCTTTGTTTAAGCGATCTGTATGAACCCCGGCGGACGTTCGAAAGCATGGCCACCATTGTCCAGCGCATGATCAAGGAGATGTTTCCGTAGTCTGCACTCCCATAGTAACCAAGGGATCGTATGTCTCAAACTTTTGTCGACTCTACCGCTAGCGCATTTGGCAGCGGGTTGGCTGCGGATTTGGCAGCGTCGTGGTCGATGAAGATAAAGACCCAGCCGGTGAATTGTGGCTCCTGCGCTCTTGTTGGAGTCAGCCGTGGAGCCATCGCAGCCGTTTATCGTGAATTTGACAACGTGTTGGCTGCGAATTTGGCAGAGTCGTGGCGAATGAAGATGAAGAACCAGCTGATGGTATGGGCTCTGATGACTACCGCCATCGTCTCCGCCGTTGCGGAAGACAAGCCTACAATTTCATTGGCTGGAGCAGCTCCGAGTTCGAGTCGAGCTTTCGGACCCTTTGCTGCTCGAAGTGGTTCGTTATCATCGAGATCGATGCGTTTACGCTGAGAACCTCAAATTGATGTGAAAGACAAAGAAGATCAATAATGCCGGCTGTCTTGTGGCGCTCGTGCTACACTCTCGTGGCCGCTACGAGCGACGTTTGTCACAACGACCACGGGAGTGTTGCTGAATCACTACAAGGCTGACGATATTCTTCGTTCTTTCCTTCCACATTACGTTAAGGTTCTCAGCTTGGTAGCGTAACCAGCTTAGGGCACATGGAGCGAGCACTGAACATAGTCTTAAACTTCTTCATGATCGCCAGACAGAAGTGTCCTGAGTCAGGACACACTTCAGACCCAATGACGAAGCAAGTGTCTGGGTTTTGCTTCGTCCGACCCGGATCCCTACGATAAGTGTAGGCATGTAAACCATTAGCAAACCTCTAAATAAGGCTGCATCGCGTAACAGAGCTGAAAGGAACAGATATCACGAAGATCTGCACTTGCAAATCCAGTGATCAAGATCTTTTAGCTCTACTCCTTATCATTGCATTTTGATTTTATGTTCTCTCAATAAATACTACTAGTATTCAACGAGAGTGCGCCTTCTTTCTGTGATATTTCTATTTTGCATACGAAGTAGGCACAGTTGTTCAAAATTGCGGCTGGTAATGCATGGAGAAGTTAATAGACACGCTCTGTTCGGATCCTTACGATACGGGAAGAAATGCGAATAGAGCTGCATCTCGTTTGATTGGAGTATTTATCCCCGGAGTAGCGTTTCACAATCCAAAGCAGGATCGGTTCCAAACAGCACAAAGCACGCGCACCATCAAATGCAACTCCATTCATAACAACATGTGAGCGTAAAAGGCGACTGGCTAAAAATTGTTGGTGGGGTTCGCCTCTTTTGATCTATGCTTGTTTTTCCTTTTTAATCGTATCCGAGATCGCGTGCTGAAGTGGACTGGGCGTATCCGAACCAAACTTAGGCAACGAGGGCAGACTGAAGGGTCAGTTGAACTTGCTCCCTCAGGGTATTGTGATCCCTCCATAGCCATCACATCCGGAATGACGTCGCGAATCGGTGCACTGGGGGTTTTCTTCTCAATGCGGCCTTCAGCTGCTCCCGAATCGTAAAAAGGGGCAGCATTCGTCACTAACAGAGACAGCATGAGGGCCAAAGCCAAGGTACACCTCGCGATCTTGATCTCTCGGTGCTGGGGGAAGACTTGGGTAATGATGAAAATGTTGTGACTGATCGTTCTCAGGAACCAAAAGTCGCGTATTTTCAGCATAGAGGGATGATGTCTGGATCTTGCAATGAGAGCGTATCCCAACGCGACAGTACCAACTACGATGATCGCACACTTACATATCTAGAAGGCTGAAGCTTGTCTTACACTTAACGGACAGCAGAGTCGCTCCAGTGGCCGACTACAGCGCACGCG
Source organism: Elongisporangium anandrum (assembly GCA_023337935.1). NCBI lineage: Eukaryota > Oomycota > Peronosporomycetes > Pythiales > Pythiaceae > Elongisporangium > Elongisporangium anandrum. The sequence continues at coordinate 19,127 of JAADXR010000178.1, read as the reverse complement.
TTGCGCGTGCTTTTCGTCAACTGCTGCCTGCTTCATGGAGTACGCTGGCTCACAGCCATCGCCAAGATCGTCCTGCTGGCCTAGGCGGTAGATCTGTTCTCTTGATAACGCCATATTCCAAACGTGAAAGTCGTCGATCATGCCTCGAAAGCCGAGCCAGCCGTTCCAATTCGCACTCGGCTTGGCCACGGAGTCTGCGCTGATGCATCCAGCGCCGATCTGCCAGTACACCAACTGCGTCCACTCTCGAAGCAGATGGCCTTGCAGCTCACTCACCAGGACACCATCAAGATACACGCACTGGTATCCGTTGTCCCACGTGAGCGCCAGGTGATACCAGCGCTCGGACTGGAGATTGGTCGCCACCGGTGTCTTCCTCTCCTCGACGATTGAGCAGAACAGATTGCCTCGCGTGTCAACGATGGCAGTCTGGCGATGGTGAAGCGGCACATCACGACGCACGAGCGCATGCGACTGACCTCCCAGCAGGATGCCGCCTCGTACGCAGCCGGGATCTTCCGGCGCGAGACTGAACCAGAGATCGAAGGACAGCGCGCCGTAGAATGCCTCGCGGCTGTTCCAATGCAGAGGCACGTGCAGCATGTCGCCACGAGTGATGCTGAGGCCGTGCCATCTGAACTCGTTGCACGACCGGCCGTTGGTCGTGGAGCCGTAGAACACGAGCGAATACTGGTGCAGGTAGATCCGCTTGGCGCTGCAGTGGTCGCTTGGGTCTTTTAGAGCCGAGAACGAAGCCGGCAGTCGCGACCGCCAGAAGAGGTCGGAGGAGAAGGTCTGCAGAGCGTAGCTGTTCGCGTGCGAGAGCCGGAAGAGGTCGATGCTCAGCAGGAACTCCGTCAGCTGCAGCTGCACGATCTCCGGCAGCTCTTGCAGACTCATGTCGAGTTATCAAGTGAGACCGGTTCCATGCAACAGTTCATTTAATGACCTGAGTTTCAGCCAATTAGATTGCAGATGACTCAATTTGGAAGGTCGGTCATGGGTGCGTGCTGAAGGCGCGCCATCAGCCAATAGGAACAACCATTTCGTCGTATTTTAGCCAATGAATGTCATCTATGCAATACCACCGCATGAGCGCAGACAGAACAATCCAAGCAGGTAGCGACGTGCAGCGGACTGTATCAGCCTTTGGGACGGCAGCGAGGCGCTTGATGGTGCCTCCAGAGGTCATAACTGTGGGTCCGCCTCCCGCCATGCAGTAGGCAGGATCGTGTCTGAGGATTTGGGGGATCCTTCCACCGAATACTATCAGCCAATCAGCCGACACCGGTCTCTGCTGGACCCACTTGGGCTTCTTCTCGCCATGGAGGTGAATGTGGATGGCATTCTGTGTCCACGGGCGGCTACGGCACCGCCGGCGACACGAGGCTTCCTGCGTCGCAGGTCTTCTACTGCGGCAAGCTCAAGCGCGAGTGCCGGTGCGGGAGGTGCGACGGCCGCTGCGGACCTGCCCATGCAGCGCTTGCGCGAGTCTCATGATGCGCAAGACAGCGACAGACGTGAATTTGGATGGTGTGCTCGCGTGGAGGGGCGGCCAATATGGCACGGGGGGCTACTGCTCGGAACCACCATCAAGCTTATTCTACTGTGGACGGTTCATCGGCGCGTGCCGCTGTGGGAGATGTGATGGACGTTGTGGACCAACTAACGGCTGCCCTTGCCGCTCTGATAAAGCAGAAGTTTGCGACGCGACGGAATACAGTGAACGATCTCGTGTGGAATGGCACCTCGGGATCTGGGACGGGCGGTGATACAGGCCTGGAGCCCGGACAGATTCTTTACTGTGGTCGCGTGAACCAGCAGTGCCGGTGCGGCAAATGCAACGGTCGGTGTGGACCCAGGAACGGCTGCCCGTGCGACACATGTTTGCGACTAATCATGCCCGATGTGATGCGATCATCGTCGACCGACCCAAGACGAACGATTGAGCTACTGTATAGCGCCAAGGAGGCTTCGGAATAGCAACTCTGTCAGCAGGCCCTGCGCACGGCGATCCAATCAGACGATCTTGACACAGCCAAGCATATTCTGCACAATTTGGGCATGGACATGGACTGTGGCTTCGATGACGGTATGACGCCGTTCTGTTTAGCAGCTGAGCTTGGCCGCGAGAAAATTGTGCAAGCTATATTATCTGCTGGCGCTGGCGTTGACAAATTGAATGCATCTGGCGCGACAGCTCTTTTCCTCGGCGTTCTAAATGGTCATTTGGCAGCTGTGAAGCTACTGCTTGATCATAAATCGGACCCAGACATTGCGTGCATCACCGAGCATCTCTGGACACCTCTGCATGCTGCCGTCAGATACAATCATGAAGCCATAGCTCAAATATTGAAGGCCGGCTCAAATCCAACCCTCCAGTCGTCAAGCTCCCAATTGGCGAAAGATCTGGCTCAGACTCCGTCATTGAAGTACTTACTGGAGCAGTATACGGAGAAATACCTGTTTGATGCTGACGTTTCAGATATTTTAGCCAAGGGATACGCAAACAAGGAGGAATTACAGTGTCTTTGCTCACACCTTACAAGCGTCTATGATCTTCGTGCTCTATTCAGTATCGGTCATTCGCTGTACACAAACCACAACCTGAAGAAGGAGGATTTTCAATGCGTTCTCAACGTCGCCTTCACGCACATGATTAATGCGAAACTCGTGTTTGATGATAAATCCGTCGTCTTTTTTCGGATGCTCGCCAAGCATTGCTATCAAAATGGCATTTTGACTCAAGGAGAATATGGCTAGTGAAAACTGAAAGCAGTCTAGGTGAACATGGAAAATGCGGCGTGGGTGCTGGAGATCAAGAACCAAATTCAAGAAAACCGTTGGCGAATCCAGCTCTGCGAGAGACATATTGAGCAGTTTCAGTCTCAGTTTCAGCAGGTTGCTGAGGCGTATCGTTACTTTGCACGCAATATAAAGACACTGTTTGATGAAGTCAACGGAGTGAAAAACGTCATGAACCTCCAACGAGAACACGACCAGAAAATCGCAAAGCAAAAACGCATTTTTGGATTCCTCTCTATGACGTTGACATTTGTTGCAGGGCCAATGTTTAACGGACTTGTTGACTACGTCATCGACTTAACGAATCCGGTGGAATTCTTGAACACTGTGCTGGAGCCTAGCTCTATGGAGAAATTTATGGAGGCAGACTGGTCCAATGTGAGCTTAAAACCTGCGATGAGCCAGGTCTTGGAGATGGCTTTTATCAAGGAGAGAGACTTTATGGAAGTGTTATATAATGCTGTCGAGCATGAAGCCCCGGAATTACTGCTGGAGTTCGAAAAGCTGGCTGCTGCTGACAGCAAGGCATTAATTGAAAATGAAACAGTAGAAATTCCGATGCAGGTGCATACACCTGAGCAGTCTTCCAAGAATGTGGGTAAGCAAAAGATGCCACCTGCGAAACTAGCAGCTGTTGTTACTCACATGATGGAAATTAGGATGCAAGATTCTAGCGAAGAATACGATGACGAGGGATGTGCCACTGAGGTAACTGCTGTCACAGTGCCTGCCGCTTCTTTGCCAACTGCGGTTGCTAAAGAGCCTCTTGTGGCAGCTTCGACAAGTTCAGACGCTCTGCTGTCTTCCGACCTCATTTTTCTCGCTGACCTAGACGAATTTCTGTACCACTCTTCAATTCACTGTTCCAATGGGGATTTAGACGAGTTCAAAGAAATGGTCCTGGAGATTGAGTGCGAGGATGAAGAAGATGTCAATGCCAAGATTGCCGTTCAGCACCCAGACGGCACTTGCTCCGAAATCACGCCTTTGGAGTACGCATGCTTTTGGGTTATGTGGATATTGTCAAGTACCTCCTTGGTCGAGCTGATGTCGTCAAGAATGGTAAGCGCGGAAGTTTCTTCATCAAAGCCAAAAAGCGCAAGGCAGAACTGGAGAAAGCTGCTGCGATCCGGTAATGATGTAGAAATGCTGCGGCTGAAATTAACCAGCTGCAGAATGGCTGTGAGAAAGCCACTTTATACATGTACGTGCGCGGCGTTTTCGCTGAAATTTATAGCCACGCTTCAGGTACCTTAAAACTACCTCTACGTTCCTACTCAGGCAGATTTCGATAACCAACTGTCCATTTTGTGAGTCAAAGAGTTTCAGCGTGCGAATCAAGATAGCACCAACAGGAGTAGCACGTTGTGATTCGTCGCACGATATAAAAAGCAGACAAATATACTCCGAGGTACCACGTGGTAGTTGAAAGCAATCATTATTGATCTGCAGATTCTGAGATTTGAGTCTAATTAGCCCGGCGTTCACACAAAAGCTAGTTCATTTGTAGATGCACCGTGTTGAACTGAAATTTCCGTTGCCTCCCGACAATTTGATGAGTGATGTGATATCAAGCAATATGATGAAGAATAATATTAAAACTCAAGGTAATTCGTTTTGCGATCACTGTCAGACAAGCCCTGAGATATGAGGCCGACGAAATTACTATAAATCTCGGCAGCTCTGGCTACAGGGTGACAAAACCTTGCCATTCGTCGACGTGTGCACCTGTGCGCGACATTCTTTACTACGTAGTATGTAATTTTTCTGATCCTTTATAGAGTTCATACACTCGCTTGCAAGAATCCACCGCAAATTAGAACGCTAGCTCTAACTACACAGGACAATCCAACAAGCTTGTTCGTTTGCACGAGAACTGTGGCATGTGGTCCGTCCACGAACTTCAGTGACAGCAAAGCTTTACGAAATGCGAGCAGCTTCCGCGACAGGTTGCAGATTATTTTCAATGGTCGGCTGCAGCTTACTCGCAGGACTCGTTTCGGAGGCGTAGCTTTCTATTCATCGAGTAGGTCGGCGCAAATCCGTCTTCAAGATCCTCTTGGTGAGATACATGCTGGATCTGCTCGCTTGACAACGCTTTGTTCCAAGCACGAAACTCGTCAATCACACCACGAAAGCGAAGCCATCCGGTCCACTCAGCAGTTGGCTTGGCAACAGAATCTGCGCTGATGCACCCTGCGCCTACCTGCCAATGCGCCAGCGAGCTCCATTCACGATGCAGCTGACCTTCGTTTAGCTAACCTCTTCTCCATCCAGGTACACGCACTGGGATCCGGTTGCCCCACGTCAGATACCAACGCTCGGGCTTCAGATTAGCTTTTTGCGCATTGAGAACGAAACAATGCGCATAGAGTGTGCCTTGCGTTTCAATGATTGCAGACTGGTGGTGACAAAATCGCCATCCTCGCCCTAGAGCGTTAGATTGGCTTCCAAACAGAACGCCGCCTCGGACGCATCCGTCTTGGTCTGGCGCAAGGCTGAACCATATATCGTAGGTCAAAGTGCACTTATTGAGCTGGGACGACCGTCCCAGCCCAATGAAACGTGATACACTCCGCCTGTGCGAACGACGGCGAATTAGCGCCATATGAGCTCATAGCACGGCTTGCCGTCCATCGTAGAGCCAGGGAATAAGAGCGAGCGCTGCGGAACGAGAAACTAAACCAGCGCCTGGGCCTTGGCTTAATCTCTAACTGGATGTTGGCACAAACGATGCTGGCAGCCGCAGACGCCAGAATTGGTTGTCGGAGAACACCTGGAGTGCGTAGCTGCTGATGTGCGAGAGTTGGAAGAGATTTATGCCCAGCAGGAACTCTGTCAATTACAGCTGACTGCTCTCGGGCAGGTTGTGGAGACTCACTACAGTATTCTGCAGCGGAGGACTTGGTATATTTTACGGTATTTGATAAGTGAAATGTGAACCCAGATACCTCAGCTTATCAAACCGACTGATGTGGTTCGGAGCAGCCTCCTCATCACTTCCGAATCTGCCTCCGCGGGGAATATGAGTCGCTTCAGTCTGTACGAACTCCCCGATACTCTCCAGCTGCAGGTGACGGCGTTCGTGCTAGGCGTAGATCTCTTCCATCTATCGCATACGAGCAGCTACGCGCTCCAGGTGTTCTCCGAGGACCGATTCTGGTGCCCGCGGCAACCAGCATCGTACGCATCAGGTTCAAATGGTGCCAGCAGTGCGCCTGGTTCTCGAATGAAGAAGCCAAGGACCTTGCGATCTTCCAGTCCTAGTACTCATTCGCCAAGTGCCAGTACAAGCGCCAAGCAAACCTACTTCCACCAGTATTCCCTAGTGTTCCACGGTTCCATGCTTAATAGCAGGCCATGCCAGACTTTCAACTGGCGTGGCCTCGCGACTGAACGTAATGGCCGATTGTCTCACATCCCTCTGCGCTGGGACAGTCGAGAAGCACTTCGGGGAACAGTATCTTACGATATCTGGTTCAGTCTCGCGCCAGAACAACCCGGATGCGTCCAAGGCGGCATTCTCCTTGGAGGTCAGTCCAACGTTCTCGTTCATGGAGGCGGACCACATCACCATCGTCAGTCTGCTATCGTCGATACTCAAGGCACACTCTACTGCTCCGTCATCAACGCACACAAGAAGCCCATTGCTACCAATCTACAGATCGAGCGCTGGTACCACTTGGCTCTGACCTGGAACAATGGATTCCAGTGTGTGTACCTGGACGGTGAACTGGTGAGCCAAGAGGAAGGTTCACTGCACCGCGAGTGGAGACAAATGACCTACTGGCAGGTCGGTGCTGGATGCATCAGCGCAGACTCCGTAGCCAAGCCTACGCCTTATTGGGACGGCTGGCTCGGCTTCCGTGGCATGATTGGGGACTTTCATATCTGGAATCAAGCGCTGTGTGCTGATCAAGTCCGTCAGCTTAGTCAACAAGAAGATGTTGGTGATGCCTTTCAGCCTGCTTATTCCATGGACCAAAGTGGATTTTTTAAGCAACATGCTCAGCGCGTGCGATGCAGCCGACCGCTGGAACGTCTCTGCCTGCCCATGACCGAAGAAAAAGCGGCAGGCTTCGAGTGAAATGGTGGCGATGCCGTGAGTTTAACGCTTCAAATTAACTCCTACCAGAATGCGTTTTACGAATTCATCATGGAGTCTACTTTGAAGTTAGAGGTCGATACTCACGCTCCACGGGTCGAGTGCATCGTACGCGTTGGGTATATTCTCGCTCCATTCGCTTCATTGAATATATCGGCTCAAACGGGCCCCCCAATTTTTCTTGCTTGACGAGTTTCATGATCTTTTTGCGTGGCAATGCTATGTTCCAAATGTGGCAATCGTCAATCACGCCTCGGAATTTAAGCTCGCCCATCAATGCAGCAGTCGGCTTGACGGCAGAGTCGGAATTGATGCACCCAGAGCCGATCTGCCAGGCGTATTTTCCTCTCCATATGCGATCCATTGGGCCAAATTGTTCACTCACGAGCTGTCCATTCAGATGCACGTGCTGATATCCATGTTCCACATAAGAACCAAGTGGTACCAGCGCTCGGACCGCAGATTGAGCACTATCGGGCTCATGAGCGGCTCAATTACTGAACAGTGCAGATGCCCATGTTGTCGATCACTGCAGTCTGGTGACCGCACACATCGATCAGGACTCCGCCCCGAACGCATCCGGGCTCATCCGGCGCAAGACTGAACCAGAGATCGTAGGATACAGCGCCGACAAGCTTGTTGACCGGCCAATCGATATTAAAGTGGTGTTGACGATCCCAGCTGAAGGATACACATGCATCACCGTCTTGTGCATTGGGAACCCCATAGAACTTCAAGCCACAGAAAACAAACGAGTACTGATGCATGAGGTCCACTTGGCGCTTTGGTCGCCGCTTGATCCGGTCGCGGCTGAGTTCTTTAAACGCGGAAGCCAGAAACGATCCTGAGAGAACACCTGCAGCGCGTAGCTGCTCACGTGAGAGAGGCTGAAGAGATCAACGCCCAGCAGAACCCCGTCAGCGGTCGTGCATGTTAAGGCGGCTCATGTCGCCAGTTGAGAAGTGACACAGCGCCACATGAATCAGGCTGCTTGATAAGAACCTCAATTTGTGGGTACAAATTTCAGTTAATTGTAACAGCCATGTCTATTTGCACCCACAACTCAGGCTCAGTTTCGAATTGAATGTGTCGCTTTGGCCTGTGCGAGCTTCCCGAGCTTCTCCAGCTTCAGATAACTGCGTTCCTACTGGGCGCCGATGTATTCAGGCTCTCACACATGAGCAGCGAGGCACAGCAGCTGTTCTCGGCCGATTGTTTCTGGTTCCCCCGACTTCCAGGATCCTTTGCTCCAACGCCAAGCCTGCTGTCTAGGAAGAAGCAAAAACGAACGCGTTCGAGCACCAAACGGATCTATTTGCTTCAGTACTCGTTAGTGTTTTACGGGTCTACTATCAATCGCAGGCCATGCCTGCAGTTCAATTGGCGGGAGTATTCCACTATTCGCTCTGGTGTGTTGTCTCACTTGACGCTTGAATGGAATGGTTTTGATGCCCTTTATGGCCCATTGACCTATGATCTGTGGTTCAGTATTACACCTTATGAGGCTGGATGTATCTGTGGGGCGTTCTACTTGGCGGGCAAGCAGTCGAGCTCACGAGTGGCCTGTTTCCGATCGCTCGTCATCCGTCAGCAATGGTCGACACAGCAGGAAACCTCTAGTGCTCAGTAATTACTGTGCATCAAGAACCCGTCGTGACTCACCTTCAGTTAGAGCGGTGATACCACTTGGCTTCGACGTGTTCCGCAGGAGTTTCACTCCCAAGGGCACTGAGCTCGGAATAAAATTGTTTCGCTGGCACGCGTAGTGACCTTAACTTACAGCTACGAACGAGCCCATAAATACCGAGCTCCAGTCAGAGTGGATACCACTTGGCTATGACATAAGATGAGCACGATGGCTAGCGCATGGCTGTACGGCAAGGGTTTATGAATAATCGTGTTCTGATGGGAGTTAAGTCCAGCATGGATTAGAATATAGACCAGGATTTTGAGACTTTGTCGACATCCGTTTATGAATTCTACCTGCTGAAAAGTGTGGGCAATGCTTCTGTCGAACTTGGTATTCGATGAAGTAAAAGGAATGAAGAGAACCCAAAATGCCTTCTGGAATTAAGCACTTGAGTGCAAAAATTATTCTATTTTTGCAGAAGTTCGAAGTGATTGATCAGAATAATGACACTTTCAATGCGGAGTCAACACCGTTGATCGAATGCACAACACCCATACGTATATAGATGAGAAAATCTCTCCTTCTGTCGACTAGAGCGCAAGCACTGGACATGTTTTCCTGACAATCGCATTTGCTTCACCGAAAAAGCCGGTGTAAGCGCATCACCAAGATCCTCTTGCCGACTAAGTCGTTTGATCTGCTCGATTGGCAATTCTTGATTCCAGAAATAGAAATCAGCAATGATGCCCTGGAATCCGAGCCAGCCGTGCCATTCGATATTCGAGCATACTGTGTATCTCTGTTAATCCACCCAGCACCGATCTGCCAATGTGTCAGCCACCACCATTCGCGATGCAGCGGGCCTTGCTCTTTGCTCATCAGATCTCCGTCCAAATAGACGCACTGGCACTCGTTACTCCAGCGCCTCAAAATGTAATCGAACCCATTGAACGAGAAAATGAACCAGAATTTGAAGGACAACGCTTCGAGATTAAATGGAAATTCAGTACAATACCACAGATAACTTATATTTATAATGATTGGTACGTCCAAACTTGCAGCATATTCGAAAAGCCATTGCATTGAAACGAATACAACTTTGTGCTTGTAATATTACCAGATCCAGTCGCTGAGAGACGTGAAAGGAAGAAGCGCACGCCACACGATGTTTTATTTCTAGATGAAAGTCGTTTGACAGATTCAGCCCCGTGAAAAAGGCCCATGGAGAGGAAACCAAACACTCATTTTTGCTTGGCGATTTTCTCTTCATGCTCTCTATTATGCTTATTGCTTTTCATTGCAACATCGTAGCTCCAGAATGCATCATAAAGATGAGTGTTTGGTTTCCTCTCCATGGATCTTTTTCACGGGGCCAATATTTAAAGGGTTTGTTAACTACACAATCCATAGATCCATTGGAGTTCGCGTAGGAGCTCAGCTCTGTGGAGAAATTCGTGGAGACAGACTGGTCCAATGTGAGCTTAAAACATGCAGTCAGGTTTTAGAGATGGCTTTTATCAAGTAAAATGACATTTCGGACCTGTATAATACTCCAGGGCCTACAGTACGGCCGGAATTTATAAAAGCTCGACATTGCCAGCGTTGAAGTGAATCATGGGGAGAAGGCGATACAGATCGAACAGACATTTAATGCTGTTTCGAGTCCTGTGGGTGATAATCAGAAAAACTCAGGCAAATTGATATTTTTTGTAATGCAGATGAACATGAGAATGTAAATTCTGCGCAAGAGTGTGATGACGTTGTGGTACCATCTATTTCGATACCAATTACTACTTTAGAATCTACTGCATCTCCCTCGACCTACCCGAAAACATTGCTGTGTTCTAACCTAATATTTCTCGATGGCCTAGACAACTCGAAGTAATTTCTAAATCAGTATTCAATCCGCTGCTTCAATGAAGATTTGGACCACGAGAGGACGAAGAAGATGTCAGCGCGAAGATCCTTCGGATGGCAGCAAGAATTCCAATCTGTATCAAGTCTGACCCAGTAACTACCAGCAGCTGACGTCCTTCGCCAGACAACAATCCAATGAAGCAATGACATTGAAAATCATGGTAGTTTTGCTGCCAGGCCAGCTTAAGAATATGATTTCACAACCCAATTGCTCTATTGATCTACTGCTGCATATGCGTTCGATATCCTTCCCGCCTAACAAGCTGCCAGATCTGATCGCGTGACCAAAACGTGAAAGAACACATTAACCCTTCCTTGACCAGTGTATACAGCGCTATAGGAGAGCAGTTTCCGTTATAGGGTCGCATATCCGCTCTAACGGCCGACTGCAGCGCATGCGTAGGGCACCCTTCAAACTAAACGCTGTCTCCTTCATTGAGCAAGTAGGCTCGAACGCATCACCAATACCCTCGTACTGAGCAAGCTGGTGGATTTTTTTGCTTGACAACGCTTGATTCCAAACACGACATTCGTCAATCATACCGCGAAAGCCGAGCCAGCCGTTCCACTCAGCCGTCGGCTTGGCGACCGAGTCTGCGCTGATGCATCCAGCGCCGACCTGCCAATGCGTCAAACGACCCCATTCACGATGCAGTGGGCCTTCTTCTTGGTTTACGAGCTCGCCGTCCAGATATACGCACTGGGATCCGTTGTCCCAGGTAAGGGCCAAATGGTACCAGCGCTCTGATCGGAGATTGGTGACGACGGGTTTCTTGTGCGCGTTGATCACTGAGCAATAGAGTGTGCCTTGGCTGTCTACGATCGCAGACTGACGGTGACAATACGGCCACCAGCCTCCCTCAAGAGCGTTGGACTGACCTCCGAACAGTATGCCGCCCTGGACACATCCACTCTGATCTGGTGCTAGACTGAACCACGTGTCGTAGGTCAAAGCGCCACGAAGAGCTTCTCGACTGTCCCAGTGCAATGGCACGTAGTCCATTCTGGCAGTCCGTACACTGGGGATTCCTCGCCATGTGAGCTCATAGCACGGCTTGCCCTCCAGCGTGGAGCCAGGGAACAGGAGCGAGTTTTGTCGCATGTAGACCCACTTCGCACTGTAAGTGTCTGCCTCCGGTTGCTCACCGTGGTCTGGGAGACGATACCAGCGTCTGGGTCTTGGTTGCGTCGCATCACGAGATCGAGGCACGATCAATGCCGGCAGTCGCGGGCGCCAGAAGCGGTCGTCGGAGAACACCCGCAGCGCGTAGCTGCTCGTGTGCGAGAGGTGGAAGAGGTCGACGCCCAGCAGGAACTCCGTCACCACTAGCTGCAGGTTCTCAGGGAGGTGGTACAAGGCCATGACTCCCAGTGGCGTCGTATTCGGAGTGATGACGAGACTGCTGAGAGTAGTACCACGTCGCAGAAAATCAGGTGGTTTGTTAAGAAATATATCTGGGTACAGATTTCACTTAACTTCAACCCAAATAAACCAAAATCATCATCGCCGCCACTCGGAGTCATGGACTCCCTGAGGGCCTGCAGCTGCAGGTGACGGAGTTCCTGCTGGGCGTCGACCTTATCCACCTCTCGCACACGGGCAGCTACGCGCTGCGCGTGTTCTCCGACGACCGCTTCTGGCGCCCGCGACTGCCGGCATCATTCGTATCGGAGCCGCTCAAGTGGTGCGTATTTTCAAGCGAAGAAACCAAGGACTGAGCGATCTTCCAGCCGCAACAGCCAGCCATCGTGTGGGTCCAGCAGTGCTGGGGCCAAGCCTACTTCCACCAGTACTCGCTCGTGTTCCACGGTTCCATGCTCAATACTAGTCCATGCCACAAATTCAGCTGGCGTAATAGCGCTGGAACAGTCGCGAGGCGCTTCGTGGAGCAGTGTCCTACGATATCTGGTTCAGCCTTGCACCTGAACAACCCGACTGCGTCAAAGGCGGCATTCTCCTCGGAGGTCAGTCCAACGCTCTCGCGCATGGAGGTGGACCGTATTACCATCGCCAGTCTGCTATCGTCAATACTCAAGGCACACTCTACTGCTCGGTGCTCAATGCACACAAGAAGCCCATAGCGACCAATCTGCAACCCGAGCGGTGTACCACCTGGCTCTTACATGGGAAAACGGGTCCTAGTGCGTGTACATGAATGGTGAGGTCGTGAGCCAAGAGGAAGCCCCGCTACATCGCTGATGGAGACAAATGTTCCGCTGGCAGATCGGTGCTGGATGCGTCAGCGCAGGCTCAAGCCAACGCCTTATTAGGACAGCTGGCTCGGATTTCGTGGTATGGTTGGCGACTTCCACATCTGGAATCAAGCCTTATCTCCTGATCAAGTCTGTCTACTTGGCCGACAAGACAATCTCGTGGATGGCTTAAAATCTGCGTATTCGATGAGCAGTGGAACAATGCGATTTCGCTTTCTCAAACCCATTCAAACCAGAACACTTTGTATACATGCATCACTGTTTATTACTTCCAAGCACACACCATTACGAACAGCTCAAGGATGGCACACACGCTCCATCGGTCAAATGAAGCGTACACGCTAGACATTCTCCGGTCACGTTCTCCTCATTGAATAAATCGGCTCAAAAGATGCTCCCAATTATGGTTAATCCACGAGTTCCATGACCTTTTCACTTGGCAAAGCTTTTGATTGTGCCTCGCAATTTGAGTGGATCCCTCTAATTGTGGAGTCTGAATATGCGAGCCCAGAAACTAAGGTCGTAGTATTGTATTCTCCTCACCATATGAACCGAACAGCTCGCTCACGAGATAAGCTAAATGCAAATAGATCTACTCGGCACCGAAAGATTGAAGAGATCGACGCCCAGCAGGAACGACTCGAATGCAATGTTCCCAACATTGTCGGATTAAAACATGGCACAACGTCACATGAATCAGCCAGTTTGATAAAAGAAACTCGAAGACTGGGAATAAATTGCAATCTACTGTAGCCTGTGCCCACAATCATGCTCTCCACTTAATCGGATCATGCTTTATTTGAGCTTCCCGAGATTCCCCAGCTTCAGGTACTGGCGTTTCTGCTGGGCATCGACCTATTCAGGTTCTCACACTTGAGCAGCCACGCGCTGGAGCTTATTGGGGCTAATTGCTCGTGGTGCCGCGTGTTCCATAGTCATTCGCAATAAACCTAATTAGGCGTCTCCATCGGAGCGAAAACGTATCAGTTCAAGTACCAAGCGAGCTTCCATTCACTAGTACTCGTTCGTTTTTACCGACTCCATGTTCTTAGATCTCAGTGCAATTCTCTCGTTGGTCCAAAGGCAATCTCGATTGCTATACAATCCAAAGCTACCATCCGGATACCAGCAAATCCGATTGGCTCAGAGTCGCGATGGATTGCAAGATCTTTCACTTGGGCGTCATCTCTCCATGCTAAAAAGTCGCGGCTCTTCGTCTCCGGGGCCGACTGGCCACAGGATTCTTGATTCATTAACCAATTTGTCTCGCAGCACAAGGATGAAGGTCCTGACCCTCAGCTTGGCTTTGGCCTGCACGCTTTCGTTGGCGAATGCTGTCAGCCTGTATGATCCGGAAGCAGGTAATGGTCGTATGGAGAAGAAGAACGCCAGTCCACCCATTCGAGACGTGATTGCGGATGTGATGGCTCGTATGGATGGCCGCACGACCTCCGAGACCAGAATGGAGAGCCAATTCAAGTTGCCCTTCAACCTCCCGTTCCTGTCCAAGAAGGAACCAGAAACGGAGACTCCAGATACAGATAGTGGTGTACATACTGTCGGGCAGAAGATAGGGCCGAAGGGGTCGTTCAAGCGAACTAAACAGGCAACTGTGGCCACCACTGATGACTACTAGAATTAATTAAACAGGCAATCGCGCCTTTCAAATGATCTGATGTTGTTTGAAATCTCTAACAGCTCTCAAATCAGCCAAGTATGAGTCTTGAAGAGCAGCCGGGGATCCTCCTGCAGCCACGGACAGTGCTGCTGCGAGGCATCGACCTCTTCCGGCTCTAACGCGCAAGCAGCATCATTGCGCAACAAGAATCCACCGCGACCAATCTTCAGACGGAGCTCTGGTATCACTTGGATCTGACCTGAGACAACGACTGCCAGGTGCGTCGATTTGCTACTTCAGTATATGGAAAAAGAGCTCATGAACCAAGAGCAAGGACCATTGTATCGCGAGTGGTGGTGGCTGGAACATTGGCAGATCGGTGCAGCGGACATAATGTCGACAACTCGCCAACAGATTGGCACTGCTGGCTCGGGATAATCGGTGATTTCTACATCTGGAATCAAGCGTTGTCAAGCAAATAGATCCATCCGCTCAGTCGGCAATAGGATCGCGGAGATGCCTTCAAACCGGATTATTCGATGAAGCAAATGCGTTAAACTGCCCAAGCTTGTGCGCTCCAGTAAACCCCAGGAGAGATTCTTTCGCCCTTTGTTGAATCCAAACTGATTTTATAAATGTACGTTTATTAATTACATCTACAGCTTCCATTCTGATTCCAGTGGGCGGCAGATATGTTCCAGTGGCCGACTGCAGCACAGACGATCGGCGTGTTCGTCCTCTGCATTATTTCGCTTCATAGAATAAACAGGCTCAAGAGAAACACCTCCCACACCTTCCTGTCCGTGGAGTTCGTTGATCTGGTCGCTAGTCAATGTTCGATCCCAGACGCGAAAGTCGTCGATCACTCCTCGGAACCCGAGCCAAGCGTTCCAATCAGCTGTAGGCTTCGCCACAGACTCTGCACTAATGCACCCGCCGCCGACCATCCAGAAGTACTGACGTCTCCAATGATCACTGATCTGCCCTTGCGCTTTGGTCTTGAGTTCACCATCCAGATAAACACGCTCGTATTCATTATCCCATGCCACAGCTAAGTGGTACCAACGCTCCGACTGTAGTTTCGTAGCTGTGGGCTTCTCACCGTTGATGATCGAGCAATACAAATCACCATGCGTGTCGACGATTGCAGACTGTCGGCAATTACTTCCAAACTGGCCATCGCGACCTCCAAGAAAGTGCAGCTCAAGTAGAATGCCGCCCCGGACGCAGTCAAACTCGTCTGGAGCGAGACTGAACCAGAGATCGAAGGAAAAGGTATCGAGAATATGGAGAGATCGTCGGAAATCCCAGCTCAACGATACGAAGGATTTATCATTGGACACATGGGAGAGTCCGTGCCACTTAAACTCATTGCATGGTTTGTCGTTGACCGCAGATCCATAGAAGACGAACGAATACTGGTGCATGTAGACCCATTTGGCACTTGTAACTACACTTGATTTAGCTGCTGGAAGTCGTGGAAGCCAAAATCCATCCTGAGAGAACACCTGTAGCGCAAGGCTGCTCACGTGCGAGAGTCGGAAGAGGTCGATGCCCAGAAGGAACCGCATCAACATCAATTGAAGCTCTGGCAGGTCGATCAGAAGCAATCGACTCATTTCTTCTGACTCTGTGCTGGCGGATTCCGGAGTGGCAAAGATGGATTTTGATGGATTTCTGGGAAATAAATCAGATCGATGGCGTTCAAGTTAATTGGAAAGCGTACCCACCAATCAACCTGATTTGTGTAACGCGTTGCAATTGCGAAGGTCATTGGAAAAGGCATACCAGCACTGGTGGCCGAGAACAACGCACGTAACGACCGTAGCCTGGCTGGGCAACCACTCCACAACGCTTCAGAGAGTATTCAGGCTCGAGCTCTGCGTAGTCCGCCGTCAGAAGCGCACTTGATCATGCGAGAGCGCTTCATACCACGCGCGGAAGTCGTTTATGAAGCCATGAAAGCCGTACATTCCTGATAAGACGCCCTGAGGCCAGCCGAGTTCATGGCTCTGGATAAAGCCCGCCCCGATCTGCCAGTGGTACATGGTCAGCGTGCCGTGATGCAGGTCCCATGCAAAGAGCCCACGTTCAGATAGACACGCTGCTCGCCACTAACATCCAGTCTGGAAGCGACGTGTCGTTCGTCAATATGGATCTGGAAATCGAGACATTACAAAGCGTCTGATATCGTCAAAACCGTCAACGTCGTGTCGGATGACGAGACCAAACTTAACGTCGGTATATATATGGACGCATGCATCTCTTTCTATATATATGCCGATGGAATGGATCGTCCGAGACGCTCCAGAAAAGGCTCCGAGTTGCAAACATGAAAGCTATCCAAGTTGTACCAATTCATAAGCACCAAGATGGTTTAGCAGACTCTTGTGTCCATGAATTGAAGCCAAGCTGTCCTGGAGCGATTACTCATGCGTCGAGACGGCTTCAACACGACAGCCCGCCTCTCGGTGCATGGACAAGAAAGGGCGCAGTCACAGTCACTAGGCTGCCATCGACGAAAAGAGAATCCGCTTTGTCCGTTTTCCGAGCATTGCTGTGGTTGGTTCTGGCTGCACTTCACATCTTTTGCGCAGTCTTTTATGGCTGCAGCGCGTACGTCTACGACAGATTTGAATCCACTGAGCTCAGCATCCAACTGGCTAGCTTCCAGTTGTCGATCGACCCGAGATACTTCCCAGTGATCACTGTTTTCTATGGAGCATCTGCATCCTGCCATTTGGTTTGCTTGTTTGAAATGGTCGTCCGATCCGTTATCAGTCGTGAGCTTGTTTTCCATCGAACGCAGAAGACCAGTCAAACCATTGACCTCTTGGTAAGCAAATCGTTCGGGGACAAATACAAGCGCAGCTTGGCCGCATTGGCTCAATGGCCGTCTGATTCTCATTTCAGCAGCACCGTCAGGCTCCAATCCTTCGTCTCAAAGGCAGGTATTCTCTGGGAAAACTCCTTTGGTTATACTGGAGTATTTGGAGTCGGAGGGAGATACTTTTCCACTATTTTCCTGCTGCGAGAGACGCTCGAGTGTGTCTTGCAATCTTTCCAGGCGTATCAAACGAGTTTCAACGTGCCCCGCGTCTGGTTCAACCGCTTTGGCGTGATTGTCGTCGTTATCAATTGCTGGTCAACACCCATTCTCCAGTACTTTTTCAGGAAGAATCCACGTCTGAGACTCTTGCTCTGTTTGCTGGTTGATGTGACTCTGGACGCCATATCAAGTGTTGGAGTCACGGCCATTCTCGCGGCACAGTACCTTCCAGACTATAACACCTCTACCACAAACTTTGATATCACGACCTGCTGGTCTAATAGTCTCTGGTACTCGTTCATGCTCACTGAGTTCCGACAACTCTTTGTGCAATCTTGGTTTGATTTCTTCACGCGCGTACTCTTCGCACTCACGATGCTCCTGAGTATGGACGACGTCAAAATGCTGGCGTCTGTCGCTGATCACCGCTACATTATTCGGGATGATCCTGAATCAAATTCGTCACGGTTGTGGAGCAAACGGGTCAAAAATTGCATTCACGTATTGATAGCGACGTGGGGGTTTATTATCCTTGGCTTGCATATCGAAGCTTCAATTGGCACCAACGTGCCTGATTGTCTCGTGTTATTGCACCCGTGGGTAACGGCCAAGCCAGCATGCTCTTATATGGAAATTAACTGCGTGAAGCGGGAAAATCCGATCAGAGGTTTAGCTACGGAGCTGGATGAGGTGTGGAGCCCCATTGAAGCTTCAATGCTCATGGTTCTTGAGATTATTTCGTGCTCAGATCTGCACATCCCGATGAGCTTCCGGTCGTTTCAGGGTCTAAACGCGTTCAATTTGATGGGCAATGTGATCAGTGAATGGGGGGAAGCAACAGCGTTGACGCACACTCACCATCCACAGATGCACCACCTGGGGTTTCTGTACAATAATCTCTCGGCTTACAGTAACAACAGCATTCTGCCTCCAGGTCTCATGCATACAGATTTCCCAAAACATTTGCTCGATGTTTTTGTTTGTGCTTGTGGATTGGCAGATCTTCCGGCCAATTTGGAATCGATATGGTCCAACGCAGGGATGAGTCTAGTCTTGGTCGGGAACATATTCACCAAGGTCCCGGACGTCGTGCTCCTCATGAATTTCAGACGTCTCAATCTAGATCTAAACCTGATTCAGGAAATTCCAGTCGAGCTCTTGGAGCTTAAGTTCCTCCGATGGCTGAGCGTACTGGGAAACCCCATTGCTTCATTTCCGCAGAATGCCAAGACAACTTGGTCCCTTGCAATTTTCAATTTTGGCTTGACTAATGTAACTCGGCTGCCAGACTGGATGACGACAGCTGAGTTTCTCAATCAGGTTGTCATGTATGGGTCACAGACCCCTCTTTGTTTGGACAAATTAGCAGCTGGCAGCTCACTAAGATCATATCTCAACTGCGATGATCCGCCTATTCTCATCCTAGCGCAGGTCAAGGACAAGCGAGCGTAGGAGGATATCTCGAACTTCTATTCCGGATCAATCACTTAAGCAAGCATGAATCGTTGAACGAACAAAAAAAATCAACCCATCATTTGACTGTTTGCGCTTTTCCTTGACTTGATCCAGAATGAGAAGTGAATGGGTGCGATCGTAGTGTGAACGTCAAGTGTTGCTGCGGTAAATAAATATGTAGTCTGCGAGCAGTTGTGATAGACTTGAGCGCAGAATCGAGCAGCTGCTAGGGGTCGCTCGCCCAGCTCCGATCGTCATCGTGATCGATTGCGATGTTGAAGACAGAGCGAATGTGGCTGAAGTTGTACAACAGGCGGCCAGTATTCGAGGAGCG